>RJWM01012136.1:33490-57166 GCA_004363535.1 Dasyprocta punctata | reverse complement strand
ACATACCTTCTCCAAGGAACAGGTTTATTTTTCTAGTTCAAAAATTACCATGTGAATAGAGAGGAGGCTTAGAAGATCAATGTTCTAGCACAGAGTCTGTTTATTAGCAAGGGCTCTGTTCACATCTTTATGCTTCCACATAGTCCTGGGAGGAATGTCTGTGGGTGGTAACAGCAGGCTGTCAACTATTGCCAAGTCTCCCCAGTGATCGCTCAAGTCATCCTGACTTCCACACCCTGGTCCTCTTTATGGGACATCCATATAGTGTGGTGACATTTTTATTTTGCTACTCAGTGCTTCCCAGATTTTCTCATTCTTGGGTTTCCTCCCCTGGGGTGTGAGTGGTGCTGTTTCAGAGCTTCTGCAGCTGGAGCAGGAAGTTTGATGGCATTTTCCTGTCTTCTTTATTACCAGCGACAGCAGAACAGTTTCTTTTCACTTCCTTTTTGGCTTCTGGCCATTGCAGTGTTGCTAACTTCTCTTGGAAATGCACCAAAGCAGTCGTAACAATTGCCCAAAAAGCTGGCAGGAAAACAAGTGGAAATAAAATAAGTGCCTCCTGAAGACAAGCAAGGTCTTCAACCATGCATTTGCTCAACTCCTACAGCTGTTAGCTCTGCCAGTGGAAATGCCAGCTGTGGCCTTGCCCTGTGAAGACCTGATGTCAAAAATGACAAAGGAAAAAACAGCCATGGCTTCCTGGAAATGACTTGGCTGGACTCATAGATGTTCATACGCTGCTTTTGGAGTGAGATGGCCAGGGATGCTGCAGGGACCTGTGGATGCACCTGCCAGAGGCAGCTAGGAGGTTAGAGAGAAGGAGGCCAAGCATCCTGGGAAGTTGGTCCTGTCTGGGCACTGCCTTTCTGCAGAGACAACCTAGGAAGTACCTTAGTCTCTTGCAGCCTCAGGAGGAAATGGAGATCTCTCAGAACTGCATCCTCCTCATGGAATTGTGGCGCTCAGATGCAGTGCACACATATTTATTTGCATCTCTCAGACTGAAGATGATTGTCACTGGATATGCACCAGAAAAGCATCCTTCCCCTCTGGTTCTCTGAAGGGCACATGAGGGCCCCACACTTAGCAGGATGTTTCTCCTGGATTGTTTATTTCATAGTCACTCTGTTTACATCAGGTTCTGCATTTCTAATGGCCACACAGATAAATATGTTCAAGTTGTCATATCTTACCCCTAGTAGAATGAAAGCTGTGATTTTTTGAAAAATCCAGTCAAAATGAATGAAGGGTATTGGGGATATTACCCCTGAGACAGTGGGAGTCATCAGTGACTCCAGTTTCTCACCTCTCTTCATAACTGCACTTATTACCATATAACTTTGCAGTTTCTCTCACTGAAGAGGTGGAGTTTTCTTCTCATCATTTGGATCTGGGCTCACCCATGTGACTTGCTTCAGCCAACAGAACCTTGCAGAAGTGGCAGTGTGACAGCTCCAAGCCCCTGCAAAGAACAGATCTCTTGGCCCCAGTGGTCCCTGCTAAGGGCAATCTGTAGCAGCTGACAGCCATTCCAGCCCCACAGAAAGCCATGCCAAGCTCAGGGAAGCAGCCTGGTGGACCCCAGCTGTCCCCAGAAGCAAAAGGAGTAAGTGCTTACTGTGGAATGCCACTTAGGTTGCGTGAATGTTCCTTACATAGCATTATTGTGGCAACAGGTAAGTGATACTCCCTTGTAGAGTAATGGGTGATCTTGCTATATTATTGGAGATAAACTGAGAGAATGTCTCTTAGAGGATAAATAAGATTTCGGCTGCTTTTCTATAAAGGGGAGTAGGCTCTAATGCTGTAGTCTGCCAGTGCAAGGTTTTACTTTTTGTAGTTGAAGCCACTGACTCCACATCAGGCTCAACTTTGCTTCAGCCCTGGGAAAGATCTTTTTGCATTCTAGCAGGATTTAGGGAGCCCTACCCACAGCACTAGCTCTGTGATTCAGAAGGTCAATCTCAAGGTTACTCTGCTGCGGAGACTGTGTCTCCCCTCCTCTCCTTATGCTCCTGTGTGTGAGCTCGGCTTTGCTCTCAGGCTCACATAGCTCACATAGAGGTCTTCGGGGTTCACTTTCCCTTCACTCCTTTGGGCCACTGAAGCCCCTTGTCCAGTCTGTTTTCCAATTGGAAGCTTCACATACTCCCCATTGCCAAAGCTACCTGTCTAGGGAGTAACGCGATAAAGCAAAACCAAACAAATCAATCAAAAGCGTTGACTCATCATGGTGTTAATTTTACCAAACCAGGCCTGTTTTGTCTGCTGCACAAATGCCCATTACTAAAATGTCAAATTTTGCAAAAGACAATTAATTTGTTCTTGAGGTAGCCACATCTGGAGACAGGAAAGCAAGGCTTAATTCTGTCTCCCTGAGGACAAGATTTAGGGCTATGTGTGGGTGAAAGAAACAGGGTGATTTAAGGCACAGGGAAAGGTGATGGACATGAGGGAATTCATGGTCTGAGTGTGTGTGATCCCTCTCCATACCTCGTCATAGGACATGTGTTCAGAAAATGATGGCATTCATTTGACCTGAGCTTAGAATTTTCAGCCTCCTGATGTCAAAGATGTCGCCCGCTGCACATTTGCATGGACCCAGGTGAAGAGCTGGTGATTTCAACACAAGCAGCCTTCGAGTCCCAGAAAAGTGACCTACGTAACCGTTACCATCATGACCACACATCAGAGGTGTTATCTGCAGCAAAGCCAGGGGGAGACTAAGAATATGTTGCTCAGCTATGTGACCTCTAAAATTAGTGACTTTGAAAAAGTCCACTAAAAACAAATACTTAAAAGTAAGCCTACTGGCTTTATGTCAGGTTTTCCCTCGATTTTCTTAGGTCCAGGGATTCTCCTTTTTTTCCTGCCATCCTGGGCTGCCTTTTACTCCCTCTGTTATTCTCTGCTGGTCTCTCTCATCACCATTACCCAAGGACTTGCTCCATCTGGAGGAGGAATTTTTCTGTTTTAGGTCTTACTCTACCACAGAAAAAGGAAGACAATAGGTTTGACTGTTGGAGACAGTTACTGTGACACTGGTAGGTGCCAGGGAGAGATCGTGTCCAGCACTGGGTCAGAGGTATCTCCCAGTACACACCGACTTAGAATAAAAGAATAGGAATCACTTAGCAGTTGGAGAGTGTTTCTATTTTAACCAATCTTAATGTGAGAGAAATTTGGGCACTATTTGAACAATGGTGATATTGAGGCTACTATGTATTACAGAAAAAAATAGGAGGAAGTAGCCCTATGGCCCAAAAATATGGGGAACAGTCACTGATGTTTCTTTGTTGTACTTCTTCTGGGGACTTTATCTTTTGTAGCACTGAGGATGGAAACCAGGGTCTCGCACACATTAGGCAAGTGCTCTGCCACTGAGCCACACCCGCCCCAGGCTCTTCTGGGGACTTTTTATAAGTAATTTTGTGTGACCAACTTCCCAGAAGGAGGTTTCTGAAATGCATTTATCTGGGGCTCTTCATTACAGAACATATCAGGACATATTATGGAACACTGGTGGAGAGGAGAAGTTTAAGGGTCAATATCCCAACAAGGGCACAGGAGGTCCCTGGGAGGCCTGTGCAGAGCCGTGCAACCCTGGGGGAGAACCTGGGCTCTGGAGGAACCAGGGACAAGGCAGAACAGAGACCACATGGAATTTGCAGCTCTAGAAAGGCTGAGGATTTGATCCCTGGGAAGCAGATCCAACCCAAATCTCTCTCAAGCCAAACCCAGAATGAGTCAGGAAACACACTGGAGAAGCTTAGCTGCAAAACACACCACAACTTCCCTCTTCCTGTGGCTTCCAGGATGCCCCAAGAACCATGTCAGCTGCAGTGATCTGCTAAACCTGAGATCAGAAACCCAAATCTTTTTAGGTGTGTGAAGTCCCAGAATCCACCTGGTTTTTTTGCCTTTTTATCTTAGAATTTTTATAATGGAGAGTTCTTTTTTTTTAATTTTAAAGAGAATAAAAGAAAAAAACAATAAAATGATATAGAATTTCTAAACAAGATAATAGGAAATTAACAATTGTTATTATACTGCAGATTGCTGTCTTCAACATAGTCGCTCAGATTACCAGATATACGCATGCAAAATTGATCAAACAATACAAGCACTGTTTCAGTGAACTAATAGAATGAGTAGTACTATTATCTTAGCTATCTTGTGTGTATATATATATATATATATACACATATATTTTCCTTTCCCCATTCCAGTTGTTCTTTTCTTTTAAGCAGTTTTTTTCCTTTTCACAATATCTATTGTACCTTTTGGATCTTATTTACTCTTTCAGTTTTTTAACTAGGGAGACAATATGATGCTTACACATCCAAGTCTGGTTTATTTCACTTATGAATATGGTCTCTAGTTGCATCCATTTACCTGTAAAAGCTTTGATTTTATCTTTCTTTATAGCTGAGTAGTACTCCACCACATAAAAATACCACATCATTTTTATTCATTCCTTGGTTGATGAGCATTTGGGTTGTTTCCAAGATTTAGCTATAACGAATTGTGCTGCTATAAACATGGGTGCACTTATATCACTGTGGTATGATGTCTTCAGTTCTTCTGGAAAAATACCCAGAAGGGGAGTAACTGGGTCAAATAGGATCTCTAATCCTAGGGGTTTTTTAAATGAAAAAGGATTAAAATGATGATACAGAATTTCAAAACAAAATAATAGGAGATTAACAATGATTAGTATATTGCATATTGTTATCTTCAAAGTAATTGTTCAGATTATAAGATATAGGCATGAAAAAAGTGATTAAACAATCAAATAATGAAAACATGATCCCAGTTTATTGAGGAACCACCACTCTAATTTCCATAGTGGTTGCACCAGTCTATACTACCACCAAGAGTAGAAGGGTTCCTTTTTCCCCACATCTCCACCAGCTTTCATTATTGGATGATTTTTTTTTTATGATAACCATTCTTTCTGGGGTGAGATGGAATCTCAGTGTTGTTTTAGTTTGCACTCCTCAAAAGACCAATGATGTTGAACAATTTTTCATATATTTATTTGCCATTTGTATTTCTTCATCTGAGAATTGTGCATTCATCTCAGATGCCCATTTTGGGATTGGGTCTTTGAATTTGTGGGGTCTGATTTGTTTAAATTCTTTATATGTTCTAGGCAGAAGTCCTTCAAGGGACCATTGGCTAAAATTTTTTCCCAATTCGTGGGTTTTCTTTTCACTCTGTTGGTGATTTCTTTTATGGTGCAAAACCTTTTTTTTTTTTTTTTTTAATAAGATGAGATCCCAGTTGTTGATCCTTTGAAGTATTTCCCACATAGTCTGGGTTTTGTTCATAAACTCTCTGTCTACCTCTATGTCTTCAAGATTTCTACCTGCTTTCTCTTCCAGTAGATTTAATGTTTCTATTTCAGTATATAGATCTTTGATCCGTTTTGACTTTTGTTTAGTGCATGATGATAAGCATGGGTCTAATTCTAGTCTTCAGCATGTGGAAAGTCATTTTTCCAGCACTATTTATTAAAGAGGCTGTCTTTTTTTCAGTGAACATGTTTGGCCCCTTTGTCAAAGATAAAGTGGCTGAGTGTGTTTGGAGTTGTATCCGTATCTTCTATTCTGTTCCATTGATCTTCAGGTCTGGTTTTTTTGTTTGTTTGTTTGTTTGTTTTTCCAGTACCATGCTGACTTTATCACAGCAGGTTTGTAATATAATTTCAAGTCAGTGACTGTGATGCCTCCTGCCTTTGTTGTCCAAGATTGCCTTTGCTATTCTAGATCTCTTCTGGTCCCAGATGTATTTTAGGAATGTTTTCTCTAGATCTGTGAGGTATTCTAAAAATATTTTGATTGGGCTTGCATTTGATCGCTGTAACAGTTTTGGGAGTATGGCCATTTTCACAATGTTGGTTCTTCCTATCCATGAGCAAGGAGCATCCTTCTGTTTTCTGAAATCTTGTTTGATTTCTTTTATCTGAGTATTGTAATTTTCAATGTACAGATACTTTACTTCCTTTGTTAGATTGATTCTCTAAGTGTTTCTTTCTTTTTGGGGGGATGGGGTGCTCTTGTGAATCATGTGGCTTCCCTAATTTCTCTCAGTGAGTTTGTTGCTTGTGTAGAGGAGTATTACTGATCTTTGAGTGTTGACTTTGCATTTGATGGAGAATTCTTATATCCTGCTTTCCCCCCTTAATTTTCCTAAAGAATATTTACTCAAGGGATACTTACAGTCCCTTAGGAAAATTAAAGCCATGGCCTTCTCTTCTGTAGACAGAAGAGCAGGTAATTTGTTGCTCAGTCTGAGAAGTTTCAGAGGAAAAGAGGGACACTATTAACAACTGTCTGAAAGAACTGACTTAAACCAGGACTGTGCCAGGCACTCTGCAAGATGTGGTCATCCTGCCCGCAGGAGTATAGAAAGCTGCACAGCATAGGACTTCAAAAGCGGATGTTAGGCACTGTTGAGACATGAGAGGACGGGCCAGGGAGAATTGGTGGGTTAGTGGCATGAAGGGACTTGGGGATCCTGTGCCCAGAATCCTGACAAAGGAGGTGACTCTGGTTTTTAGGGGGGATGTAAATGTCACAGCCCCTCGTGAGGCTGCTGAACTGCCTGCTCGGTAAGTCAAGTGAGCCCTGGCTTCTCTACATTAGTTCAGTACACTGATGGGTCTTTGTCTTTTTGGGTTAGTAGATGCTCCAGGCATTTTGTCCAGGGAAGGCGAGCATTTGCCTTGTCAGTCTATGTCTTGGTATTAAAGTACATTGCAATTTTCTACCACGCGGTATTAGGAACCAAGAAGCACTAATATTCATAAATCACATTTCATGGAATGATGTGTCCATAAAACTTGATCACTGATGATGATTAAAATAACAGGTGCTATCAGAGGTGTGGCCCGTGTCCAGGATTAGAAAACAGAAAATTTCATTAAGGGAAAAACATTTATGACTAATTTCATCAACATTGCTTATTTTGAAATTTTCTCTCTGTGTTCTTCCTGTCACTTCTTCATATCATTTTTTAAAATTAATTTTACTGGTACATTTTAGATATACATAATGATCACATTCATCATACAGAATTTGTACCTGTACATGATATATCTCGATTCTTCTATTTTTCGCATTTCCCTCCCCTTCCTTTAATCCCTCGTCTCCTCATTTACAAAACCTTGGCTCCCATTTTTCCTTCTATTCTCTTCTTTTCTTTTCCCTTCCTTCCTTCCCCCTTTCTCCCCCCACCCCAGTTCCCCTTCCCATTTGAGTATTTTCTATTTCACAATATCTATTATGCATTTTGATTCTTATTTATAGTTTTGGTTTCTCACATCAGAGAAACCATGCTATATTTAAACATGCATGTCCAATTTATTCTACTTAAGAGTATGGTCTCAATTGGGTGTGGAGGCGCACACCTTTAATCCCAACACTCAGGAGGCTGAGGTAGGTGGAGGGTTGTGAGTTTGAGGCTGGCTTGGGCTACAGTGTGAGCAAGGCCAGCCTGAACTACATAGTGCAAACCTGCCTCAAAAAAAAAGAGAACAGGGCCGTGAGTTTGGCTCAGTGGCTTAAGTGCCTGCTTGGCAGGCACAAGGTTGTGAGTTTGATCCCTGGTACAGACAAAAAAAAGAGTATGGTCTTAAGGTTCAACTATTAGAAATGTCTCAAGTTTATCCTTCTTTATGACTAAGTAGTACTCCATTGTACAAAAAAACCACATCTTATTTATCCATTTATCCGCTGATAGGCATTTGAGCTGTTTCCAAGATTTGACTATCACAAACTGTGCCACTATAAACATGGAAATGCATATATTATTGTGGTATGATACTTTTAATTTTTCCAGTAAGGTACCAAGAAGGAAAACAGCTGGGTCAAATGGGACCTCTATACCTAGTTTTTTGAGGAATCACCACATTGCTTATCACAGTGGTTGCACCAGTCTACACTCCTACCAACAGTGCAGAAGGGTTCCTTTCCCCCCATAGTTCTGCCAGCATTTGTTATTGGTTGATTTCTTGATGGTAGTCATTCTTTCTGAAATGAAATGGACTCTCAGTATTATTTCAATTTGCATCTCTTGAATGACCAGTAATGTTGAACATTTTTTCATATATTTATTTGCCTTTCTACTTCTTCATTTTAGAAGTGTATATTCATTTCAGATGCCTTTTTTTATTGGGTCTTTAAATTTGGGGAATCTCATTTTTTGAGTTCTTTATGTATTATAGATATTAGTCTTTTGAGGAACAGGTGGCAAAATTTTTTCCCCACACTGTGGGTTGTCTCTTCACTCTGTTGGTGATTTCTTTTGCTGCGTAAAAGCTTTTTAATAAGATGAGATTCTAGTCGTTGATTCTTTGTGATATTTCCTGTGTGATTGGGTTTTGTTCAAAGTCTTTGCCTACACCAATGTCTTCAAGAGTTCTATCCATTCTATCTTCTAGCAGATTTAATATTTCTCCTTTAAATATTTAGATCTTTGATTCACTTCAATTTTAGTTTAGTGCATGGTGAAAGACATGAGTCTAGTTTTAATATTCCACATGTGGAAAGTCAGTTTTTCCAATACCATTTATTAAAGAGGCTACCCTTCTTCTAGTGAATATGTTTGGCATCTTTGTCAAAGATAAGGTGGTTGAGTGTGTTTTGAACTATTTCTGCATCTTTTAATCTGTTCCACTGATCCTTCAGTCTGTTATTTTGCCAGTATCATGTTGTTTTTATCATAGTAGCTTTGTAGCATAATTTCAAGTTAGGGATTGTGATACATCCTGCCTTACCTTTGTTGCCCAGAATTGCTTTTGCCATTCTAGGTCTCTTATGGTTCTAAATGAATTTTAGAATTGTTTTCTCTACTTCTGTGAGTACATTAATGGTATTTCTGTGTAACAATTGTGAAAGTATGGCCATTTTCACTATATTGGTTATTCCTACCCAATATAGTGTAGAACAAGAGATATCATTGCTTTTGCTGATATCCTCTTTCATCTCCTTTTTCAGAGTCCTACAGTTTTCAATGTGGAGGTCTTTTAGTTCCTTCATTTGATTGATTCCTAGATATTTCATTTTTTTGGATGCCATAGTGAAAAGTGTTGCTTTCCTAATTTCTCTCTCTGTGGGTTTGTTATTTATGCACATGCTATTGATCTTTGGATGTTAACTTTGTATCCAGCTATGCTGCTGAATTTTGTTATTAAAACTAGAAGTCTACCTGTAATCCCAGCACTAGTGAGGCTGAAGCAGGAGGATCGTTGCAAGTTCGAGACCAACCTGGGCTGCAAAGTGAGCCCAAGGCCAGCCTGAACTGTATAGGGAGAACCTGTTTTAAAAAGACAAAAGCAAAAACAAAAACAAAACAAAACAAAAAGCCAACTAAAAAACAATCCCCCCCCCCAAAAAAACTAGAAATCTTCTAGTGGAGTTTTGGGGGTCTTCTATGTATCATGTATCATGTCGTTTGCAAATAACGATAATTTAACTTCTTCCTTTTCTACCCTTATTCCTTTTCTTTCTCTTGTCTAATTGCTCTGGCTAATGTTTCTAGAATTATATTGAATAAGAGGAATAATAGTGGATGTCCTTGTCTTGTTTCTGATTTTAGAGTGAAAGCTTTTGGTTTTTGTCCCTTTAGTATGATGTTGCTGTTGGTTTGTTATAGATGGCTTTTATCAGATTGAGATAATGACCATCTATCCAATTTTCAGTAGGATTTTTTAAAATCATTAATGGTTGTTTGACTCTTGTCAAATGCTTTTTATGCGTATGTTGAGATGGTCATATGGTTTTTGTCCTTGGCTCTGTTAATATGGTGCATTACATCTATTGATTTGCATATGTTGAGCTATCCCTGTATCTCTGGGATGAATCCTACTTGATCTTGGTGCAAAATCTTCTTGATGATTTGCTGCATTCTGTTTGCCAGTGTCTTATTGAGGATTTCTGTATCTATATACATTAGGAAGACAGACCCATAGCTGTCATTTTTAGTTGGCTGCTTCTCTAGTTTTGGTATCAGAATAATGCTTGGTTTAAGGGTTGAATTTGGTAGTATTGCTTCTCTTTCAGTTTCATTAAAGAGTTTGAGAAGTAGTGGCATTATGTCTTTTCTAAATTTCTTGTAGAAATCAACATTGAATCTGTCAGGACCTGGGCTTTTCTTTGTGGATAGGTTTTTAATTACTTCTTCAGTTTCATTGACTGATACTGGTTTATTCAGAATTTTTTATCTGCTTCATTCACCTTTGGCAATTCATATGTATATAGGAATCTATCCATTTCTTCCATGTTTCCATCCTACTAGAATACAGTTTCTCAAAGTAGGTATTAATGATCTTCTGGATTTCTGCAGAGTCTGTTGTGATTTCACCCTTTTCATTTCTAATTGCATGGATTTGAATCATTTCTTCCCTTTTTTTGATAAGGGTGGGTAAAAGGTTTGTCAATTTTATTTAATCTTTCAAAAAATGAACTCTTGTTGTGAGTTCAAGGCCAGCTTGGGCTACAATGCGAGCGCAAGGCCAGTCTAAGTTACATAGTGCGAACCTGCCTCAAAAACCTAGGGCCGGGAGTTTGGCTTAATGGCTTACGCGCCTGACTGGCAGGCACAAACTTGTGAGTTCGATCCCTGGTGCCGCAGAACTCTTCATTGATTCTTTGCATTGTTTTCTTCATCTTGATTTTATTAATTTCTCTAATTAATTGCTCTAACTTTAAAATGTCCTCCCTTATATAAGCTTTGGGCTTGACTTGCTCTTCTTCTTCTAGAAAGTTGAATTCAACATTAAGTTGTTTATTTCAGCACATTCTGTTTTTCTGATATAAGAATTCACTGCTACAAATTTCCCTTGAAGGACTGCTTTCATTGTGTCCTATAAATTCCAGGATGTTGTATTAGCATTATTGTTTAATTGTAGAAACTGACTAATTTCTTCTTTAATTTCATCTGTGACTGATTGGTAGTTCAGGAGGGTGTTATCCTATTTCCCTATATTTATGCAGATTTTGTGATTTCTTTTACCATTGATTTCCAATTTCATTGCACTATGGCCTGATAATACGCATGAGATAATTTCAGTTCCTTTGCATTTACTTAAGCATATTCTATGAGCTAGTCTGTGGTCTATTTTGAAGAATGTCCCATGCTCAGCTGAAAAATATGCATTCTGATGTCATGTAGTGGAACACTCTATAGACAGCCAAGTCCATTTATTCAAAAGTTGGTTTCAAATCAATATTTCTTTGTTGATTTTTTTGTTTAGTTAATCTACTTGTGACAATGGGTTATTGTGTTCCCTCATTACAATTGTACTAGTGCTTATTTGATTTTTCATGTCCATTAATAATTGTTTTATATAGTTGGATGTGCTGGTATTTAGTGCATACATACTTACGATTGTTATCTCTTCCTCTTGGATGCTCCCTTAACAAGAATGTATTGACCTTTGTCTCTCCTAGTCAGCTTTGCATTGAAATCCACTTTGTCTGCAAATAGAATAGCTATGCCTGTTTTTTTCTGGCTTCCTGGTTGCATGGTGTATTATTTTCCATCTTCTGCCTTTCAATCTATGAATTTCTTTTTTAATTAAATGTGTTTCATGTATGTAGCATATTGTTGGGGCTTGCTTGTTGATTCATTCTGACAGTGTGTTTCTTTTGATTGGTGAATTGAGACCATTTACATCTCTTTCTAGAATGTCCTTCAGAACATTTTGGAGTGCTGGCTTGGTGGTCATGAATTTATTCAGATCTTTTTTGTTATAGAAGTGTCTTATTTCTCCATAAATTTTGAAAGATAGTTTTGTGGGGTACACCAATCTTGGTTGAAGGTTGTTTTCTTTTAGGACTTGAAGTACTTTACTCCAAGCACTCCTTGACTTGAGAGTTCATATTGATGAAATCTGCTTTTGCTTAGAGGTGATTTTTTCTTTTGTCTAGTGGCTTTAATATTCTGATGAATTTCTGGAATCTTGTCTAATATATGCCTTGACATAGATTTTTTTGACCATGGATAATCAAAGTTCTATATGCCTCACTTATCTGTATGTCCAATTCTTTTTCCACACTTGGGAAGTTTTCTGCTATTATTTCTGTGAACAGGCTTTTTATGTTGATTGTGCTATGTTCTGCTTTTTCTTCGACTGTGATCTATCTTATGTTATTCTCCTTTGCAACATCTAGCAGCTTTTGGATTGAGTTTTCATGGCCCTTTGCTATTTTTAAGAACTTTTATTCATGATCACTAACTGCAATCCTGTCATCTAGATCTGATACACTGTCCTCACATTGGTTCATTCTGCTGTCTACATTTTCAATATAGTTTTTAATCTAGACATCTGCTTGAATCTGTTTTATGAATTTCATTTCTTTCTTATATTGGGCATTCATGGTTTCCATCATTTTCCTGAGCTCCTCTCTTTTTATCTGTATCTTCTCTAGATTCCCTAATCATGCCCTTTGTCATGATCATCATCTCTGAAGTTGTCTGAGAAATAATTTCTCACTTGATTTTTTTCTAGAGCCTCATTTATTTGCTTTGTTACTTCTGCTTTTGAATTGTTTCACCGCATTGCTTCCTGGTTTTACCTTGAGCAAGCTGGAAATCTGGGGTTGCATCTTGTTTCTGTGTTTTCTCATTTTATATTTTTTAAAAGTGTAATTCTTGTATTGATGCTTGCAAATTGTTTATGGCAGGGAACTTTATTGTTAGTATCATGAGCCCTTGGGAAATAACTACTTCTCAGAGATGTCTTCCAGGTGAAGTTGGCTTTTGGGCTTTGTGTCTATTGTGAGAGCCTACCTCTTCAATTTATTGGGGGTGTGTAATTGTTGTCTATTTGGCCTAGCCTCTGGTTCTTTGGCACTGGCCTATAGTATTTGTAATGGTTGCTACATTGTGTCAACTTGAGAAATTTAGAAACTTAACTAAGTAACTTAGCAGTTCTACATCCTGGGATGTAGAGGACAAGCCCTTACTGCTCTAGGATGTTGTTCATTGTGTCAACTTGAGAACTTTAGAAGTTGACTAAGTGATTCACCAGGAGGCCAGGATCCTTACTTTATAAACATCCTGCACCTGTGTAAGAGAAGGGCATGGAGATGATGTGGATGCTACACCCACCCTGGGGTGGGTAGCCTGATTACGATACAAGGGAGGAAAAGAGGTTTGCTCTCCCTTTTGCACTTGTTGCTTTTACTGTCTTCTGCCACCATGAATTGTTGCCCCTTAGCCATGCCACCCTGCCTTAGAGCCAGCTGATTATGGACTGAAACCTCCACAAACTAAGCTAAATAAACCTTTCCTTCCTTAATTTTGAGTGTTGGGTATTTTATCTCAGCAATGAGAGAAAAGTAACCAAGACAGTATTGTTTATGATCCTTTGGTAATCTCAGTATTGGCATACAAGGAAGAACAACTGATTAGAACAACTATGTCAATTGGCTAAAGTGGTGCAATCAGCAACAACAACAGCATGAAACACAGCCTATATAATGAGAAAGTGTAGTAATTGTTAATTTGCCATATGTAACTCTAGGAGCAAGGTTTGTAGTTACAGCACAAAATATGAAACAAAGCAGAAAACTTTGTGCAGAAAATATCCCCTCAATATGGTGATTTTATACTCAGGGGAGAAAATTTAAAAGGAATTAGGGGAAAAATAGAGAAATAGAAGAAGAGTAAGAATTTAGAATCAAGGCTAAGGGATAAAGGAAGATTACACAGGCTTTGAGAACTGGTGAAGAAGACAGGAGGAAAAGAAAGAATGAAGAAACAGAAACGAGAACAGAACAGGACAACAACAACAACAAGAAACCTAGAAATAATCTTGTCACTCATACAAAAACGAGAACAAACAACCCAGAAGAAGAGAAGAAGAATAGAAAAAAATTAAAAATCAAAAAGCAAAGAAAGGAAGAAAAGCAGAAAAAAATATGTCTACTTTAGGGCATGTCTCTGCTGTCACTGGTTGACAGAGGAGTCAGGCAGTTCTGATGCATGTTGATTGAACCCAGAAAGCCAGTAGTAGAGTCATAGTGGTGGTGAGTAATCACAGCAAACCTGGGTCTTTAATTCCACAGAAGTTCAGGTTGCTTCTGGTTTCTGACTGTGAGGATGGGACCAGAGCTTGCAACATTCCAAGTGCTTCCTGCTGGCTTGAACTTGGCTCCCTGACCTCTTGCCAGCTTGAATTTAGCTGTGCCTCACCCTGACACTCGGAGCTACTGGAATGAACCAACCTGCAACTTCTCTGAGTTCTGACTTCAGTTGATTCCTTTCCAAAATGGTTACCGGTCAATTGCCTTCTCCTGGGGAGAGAATTGAACCTGAATAACTCACTAGGCACTGCAGTCCACTTTGTCCACTGCTCTGTTTCACAGGTGTGTTTCTCTGTGGAGGCCTTTACAGTCACCAGAAGGTTTTGCCTCTGCAGGTTTGAACCACCCCTCCCATGCTATGAGTTGGGGCTCAGGTAGAAAGTACCACTTGCCACCTCCATTTTCTGCTTTATGATCTCTCTGTTTACTCTCTACATGGGCTCTAATTCTCACTTTAGGTCTTTCCTGGGTTCCCAGAACCCACTTCCTTCCTTCTTCTGTTCTTCATCTTGCTATATTCCAGCATCTGAATTCCAAATATTGAGAAGGCATTTCTGTGCTGCTCATCATGCCGCCATCTTCTTTGAAGTCCACTTATTCATATTAATGTGTTAGTAATATTGTCTGTTCATGCTAACAAGCACTGTGAAGATTGTTAAATTCTCACTTTACAGATGAGAAAATTGAAATCTGGGGAGGATATATAACTTGTCTAAGGTCACCTAGGTTTCTTCTTTCCCAATCCTCATATTATTCTTAATCACCTCAGCACATCAACTAAACCAACCTACTCAGGACAACATGGCACAGAATATTTAATCAGGATTTCCAAATTTTGAAAGTATAAAGAACCAAAATCTTTGATTGCCTGGGTTTGGGAAATGGTAGTGGCATCTAGCCTAGAAATAACACAAAGACATGAATCCAGGAGCTAGAGGAGTGGTGTACCTTGCTTATTTCACATACCAGACAGATCATTTTAAAACTGCACAAGTTTTTCAGTAATTATCATGTACTAATCAGTAATGGTCACTAGTTTCTTCATTTATTTTTTTGTGTAGGAAACAGTTAATAAAAAAGAATACATTTCCACTTTAAATACATTATGTATATTTGGTAAAATACATTTCATGAGTGAATTAAAGTTTTCATTTATCAAACAAAAATATAACACCTTGAAGTTTGTACACTGTTTAATTGCTGAAAAATTTTTACACAAATACAACTTTTAGTAATTACATACATGGCAACTGAAATAACTCCATTTTGATGTTTTACTCCTTAGAATCACTGTGCCATCATTGTTAATTGGAATGCACTATTTAAAGGTAGGTGTAAAACTACGGAGTTGGAGAAAAGAACACTGGAAGTGAGGATCTGGAACTGGTGTGAACTGTTCCCATGTGTTAGGGCCCACACTCTACCTGGAAGTGCTTGAAATTAACTTCTGTGTAAAATACCATGTTTGTGAAGGATAAATGATAAACATGTGTTAATATGTAGCATTCATACACATCACTAAGTCTCAACAGTAATCATCTCAATTGTTTAGAAAATATCTAACAAAAGAGTTTTTGGGGAAAGAATTTTATCAAAAGACTTGTTTAGAATTGCAGGCATATATGATCATAACAAGCTCACTTTTAGGGTTGATTTTTAAAATATTGTTTCATTTACGCGTATTTATGGGTTACAGTGTGGTAATTGGATACATGCATATAATTTATAACGACCAAATCAAAGTAGTTAGCATTTTCATGTCCTTAAATGTTAAAAAAACATTTAATAGGTAATTATAACACATTCAACATGCAATTGTAATTTAACATGTATAATAAATGTTGTACATATTTATGAGGTAGAATGTGCTATTTAAATACATGTATATAATATGTACTGACCAAGTCAGTGTAACTAATGTACCCATCTCCTTATCATTACTTTGTGTTTGTAACCTTTGAGCTCCTCCTAGCTATTCATGAAAGATATACTAGGTTTTTGTGAACTATAGTCAACCATCGTGCTGTGAAACACTAGAACTTATTATTTCCATCTGTGTTTTGGTACCTGACAGCCAACCACTCTCTATTGTACCCTGCTCCTACCTCTAAAATTCTCTAAAGATTATACACCTTTTGTTGCTATTCCTACTGCCCACTCAGTACCCTGCTGAATCAAGGCACACCAGTGTGATTCTCTTAAGGCATGCTGTACTGTTGGAAAGCTTTGGGAAGCTTCCTACTTGAATAGACAGTGGGTTCTTTTTGACAGAATTTTCCCTTATATGGAGTAGAAGTGACTCACGTCTTTACTGCAGTCTGATGTCTGCTGTAAGGTTGGTGTAGAAAACCCGAGTAGGGTCTGGACCACAAAACTGCAGTGGGTGTCATGACTTGGTGCTCGCCTTTAACAGCAGATGGACTGCAGGCTCACTGGCGCCAGGGTACAGGGCTGCCCAGCAACCAGAGACAGCAATGCAAGATGGGGTTTATCATCCAAGCACCCTAACAGCCTGCCAGAGCTGAGTGGGATGAATGGGACAGTACACAAGGTACATTATGCTGAGCATCAGCTGTCACGTATTCCTCTGAGGCTGGCAGAGATGATAGCAAGCAACAATTCCTCAATTCAGAACAAATTATAGAGAAGGACCGTTTGTGAAAACTTACATGAAATTTGGAAAGATTGGAGGCTTTATTCTTTAGAGTTACAAAATTCTCTTGAATTGATGTCCAAGGAGTTGGTGCCAAGCAAAGGTCTTGCCTGATGTACTGTAATGAATGAGAAAGAAAATTTGTGATTATAATTCAGAGTTGTATTCCGTTATTGCCTGAGTGGTTTAAAGACAGTTTTCTTTACAGTATTTTTTTCTGACTACAAAAATAATAAAATCATTATAAAATCACAGAAAAATGGTAAGAAACAATAATCATCTACAATTTTATCTTTCAGAGTTAGGTACTATTAATATTAGAGTGAATATAGATTCTAAAATCTTGTTCTTTTCAGTTAATAGTAGGCTTAGACATATTCCTCTGTCTTTAATCATTCCATGCAAATACTTTTAATAGATGCACATATGTCATTGTTTGAATTTGCCATTATTTATTCATCCTATCCCTTATCACTGGATTTTTATATTTCCAATTTTTATATAATAAGTAATGTGGCAAGCATAATTGCAAATAAATTTCTATACATTCCTGATGCTTCCCAATCATGGATTCTAAATCATTGGGTTGTTGGGGGAAGGGCATAAGCATTTTAAGACTTAGCATATATTTCCATGTTTCTTCCATTACAGAGACTTTGGCCAACCTACTTCCAACCATAGTGTGATAGGAGTTCTCTCCCTGCTCTCTCCATCTTGGGAAGTCCAAAATATTCCTACTTTTTTTGACAGAGTTGCGCTGGCCTTGAACTGCCTATGTAGCCCAGGCTGGCCTCAAACTTGTCTCAACTTTCCCAGTGCTAGGTTTACAGATGTGCACCATCACATTCAACCAAATTTTAATGGAACAAGATAGCATTGCTTCACTGTAAATTGTTTAAAATGATTGTGGAATTTAAAAAATGATATTTCTGACCTTTATTCCTGGGACAGAGTAGTCCTGTACAATTACACTGTTGACAGAAGTGTCTCTATTATGTTAATGACATAGTTTAGGGTGGGTTCCTAGGTTGTGTCTGAGTGGGAGTTTGTCACAATGGTAGGCAAGCAGAAGGCAGGCAAGCAAGAAGGAAGGAAGGAAGGAAGGAAAGATGGAAGGAAGAAAGGAAGGAAGGGAGGAAAGAAAGAAAAAAGGGAAGAAAGAGAAAGAAAGAAAGAAAGAAAGAAAGAAAGAAAGAAAGAAAGAAAGAAAGAAAGAAAGAAGTGAAGAGAGAAAAGGACAGGAAGAAGAACTTTGGGTCAGCAGGAGCTCTAGGGAGGGTGGGAGGCTGAAAACTGTGTCCAGTGATACAGCCAATTATTCAGTCAATCATGCCTACATAACGAAACCCCAGTAAAAACTTTGGACCCCAAAGTTCATTAGTGTTCCCTAATGGGTGAGCCAGATCCATGCAGTGGGAGGGGCTGCACCCTAACTCCATGGGAAGAAAAACAGGGAAGCTCTGAATTCTCTCAGTTTGAATCTGTGTGACTCTTCCTTTGGCTGATCCTTTATGATAAAAGCATGATCACAAACATAGCAATTTTCTGATTCGGTGAGTTGTTGAATTATCAAACCTGAGCAGATTGTCAGAAGCTGCAGATTTATAGTTAGAGAGTTCAAAGTGCAAGTGGGCTTGGAGCTCCCTGAAGTGTGACCAGCATTTGAAGTGAGGAGAGTCTTGGGGAGGACAAAGCCTCTAACTTGTGAAGCCTGACATGAGCTCCAGGTGGTTAACATCAGGATTTGAATGTAGTAGACCCAGGCGTTGGTGAAATAGAATAATGATTTTTGATAAATGTAATTTTTAAATTACATTCAATAGTTATTTCATATTTTCTCTGCACCAAAAATGTGCTAGATGCTGAGAATTCCATTAGAAGCAAAACTGGAGACAATTCCCACCCATAGTCAGTGGAGTTGTTAATCAAATAATCACTTCCTGTTATATTAAATTGTATAATGGGGAAGCATTATGATTTGGACCTGGCATGTCCCCCCAAAGCCTCGTGTGTTCAGAAGTGGGGCTTTTGGAAGGTGATTAGATCGTAAGAGTGCTGTGTTTATCAGTAGATTGATCTATTGGTGAGTCCATGGCTGAGTGTGCTGTTAGGAGTTAGGGCTTGGTTGGAAGAGGTGGTCACTAGGGGTGTGACCTGGAAGGATATATTTCCCTTCCCAGTTACTCCCTTCTCTTTCTGCTTCCAAGCCACCATGATGCAGGGAGTTTCCCTCTGCAAAAGTTCTTTCCACCATGCTGTTTCTGTATTTGAGCCAGCCAACCATGGACTGAAACATCTGAAACTATAAGCCAAAATAAACTTTTCTTTTAGGTTATGGGTATCAGATATTGTGTCTCACCAATGAAGAAAATGACTAAGACAATTGAGAGAGATGAGCTATTAGTAACCCCACCACTTACATTTTGTATTTTATTTACCTAATGGTATTAAAATGACAATGCATTATTTAAGTGCTCAATTTAGAGCAACTTATAATGTAGGGTTGCAAGAATTGACAGGACAGAAAAGAAATAGGCCATCAGACATAGTGTGATTCAATATTTACCTTCTGCAAGCCTTTGTGAGCCATGGTGGCACTACTCACAGTGGAGTCTCCTGACCAGTGTCTTTGGCCACAGTTGAACATGCATTAGAAATGCAGAATTTTGGGCTTTACCTCAGACTTATGGAACTGGAACCTGCATTTTCACAAAATCCTGGGAAGCACTGAGCCAGGAGATACAATCCAGAAAAATCTAGAATGCAAAAATATCACAAGAACAAGCTAGCTATACTTAGAAAAAAAAAGGCAATTTAAAACTTAGCTCAGGGAGATAATTTTTTTCCTGGTAAAGTCATTACTAGGATCTGTTCATTTGAAACAGAGTGAAAAAGACTGGGGACCTTTGAGAGTTGCTGTCACATCTGGTAGGCATGGAATTGGAATGAGGCAAGTAATTGTCTCCCCATCCATTTATTCAAGAGCAGGATTGGTAGATTTAGGGTAGTCATTCTCCTTTGTGATATCTTAGGCCCAAGGAGATGCATGCTATTAAAATTATAGGATGCCCTTGATATTTCATGAAATGTAGTGGGAGGACTGCAGGGATGGAGTTAGATGGGAGACATTTAAAATATAACCTCTTAATTTTCAGGTATACAACATGGCATTGTTAACTATAATCACCGTGCTGTACATTAAATCCCTGTAACTTATTCATTGCATAACTGCAAATTTGTACCTTTCAATCAACAACTCTCCATTCCCCCTCTCCTCACCACCTGGTGACCACCATTCTAGTTCTATTTCTATGAGTTCAGCTTTTTTAGATTCTACATAGACATGTGTGCCCACACGGAATTTGTCTTTCTCTGACTTATTGCTGTTAGCATAATGTTGTCAAGGCCCAGTCACATTGTTGCAAATAGCAGGACTTTTTCTTTCTTGAGAAATAGTGTTGGTATTTTTAATTGAGATTGCATTAAAACTTAGGAAGGAAAATATTTCTCTGTGGTTTGCGCGCGTGCATGTGCGTGCGCGCGCGTGTGTGTGCATGTAAGGTACATACATATGTGAACATTTCCTCTGCCCATGAATCTGTCGACAGACACTCTAGTGTTGCCTGTTGGGAGTAATGCTGTCAAAAACATGGGAGTGCGATAGCTCTTCAAGGTACAGATCTCAACTTTTTCGTCTGTAAACCCAGAAGTGAGATTACTGGATCATATGATAGTTCTATTTTTAATTGTTTTGCGAACCCTCCATACTGTTTCCCATAATGACTGTAGTAATTTATATTTTCACCAACAGTGTGCAAGTGATCTCTTTTCACCACACCCTTGTCAACACTCACCTCTTATCTTTTTGGCAAAAACCATATTGCCTTAATGCTTAGTAATGTAGAGTAGTTTTTGGTTTACCTGTTGGCTAATTTATTTATTTATTTATTTTTGTCTTTTTGTCACAGGGTCTCGCTATGCAGTTCAGACTGGTGTTGAGCTCACTTTCTAGCCCAGGCTGGTCTTGAACTTGCAACGATTCTCCTGCCTCAGCCTCCCAAGTGCTGGGATTACAGGCATGAGCCACCATGCCTGGTTACCTGTAGGCTATTAATGTGTAAGTTTTGTAGAAATTTCTATTCAAGTCCTTGCCCATTTTTAAAATCAGCATTTTTGTTTATTGTTGTTGAATTGTGAGTTTTTTTTTCATTTTAGCAAAGAAAAAACAGAAAAAAAGACATATAAAACAAAGACAACAAGCAAAAGAGACAAACAAACGACTAGAGTAAATACACAGCAGTAACATTGCAGTTTTACAAAATCGGATGATAGAAACTTGACAATGGTTGCAATATTGCAGATCATTATCTTTAAAATGGTTACTTACATTAACAGATATAGACATGTAAAATTAATCTAATCATGAGTATTAATTGTTCTTTCTCAATAACGAATAGATTCAACAGTGTGTTCATTTTAGTTATCTTACATATACATATATACAGGTTTATATCCTTTCCTCTTCTCTTTTCTCTTTCCGCCTTTCCCCTTCCCAGTTACTTTTGCTCTTTGAGCTGTTTTTTACCCTTACATAGTATTTATTATAGATTTTGGATCATATATACTTTTCCGTTTCTTACACTAGGGAGACAATACGGTATTTACACATGTGGGTTTGGCTTATCTCACTTACGAGTATGGTCTCAAGTCGTGACCATTTACTTACAAAAGTCTCAATGCAATCTTTCTTAGTAGCTGAGTAGTACTCCATTGTATAAAAATACCACATCTTTTTTATCCACTCTTCGATTGATGGGCACTTGGGTTGTTCCCAAGATCTGGCTATTACAAATTGGGTTGCTATAAACATAGGTGCACAGATATCACTGTGGTATGATGTTTTCAATTCTTCTGGGAAATTGCCCAGAAGAGGGATAGCTGGGTTGAATGGAATCTCTAATCCTAGCTTCTTGAGGAATCTCCACACCGACTTCCACAGTGGCTGTACCAGTCTACACTCCCACCAAGAGTGGAGAAGAGTTCCTTTTTCCCCACAGCCCCTCCAGCATTTGCTCTTGGTTGATTTTTTAATCTTGGCCATTCTTTCTGGAGTCAGATGGAATCTCAGCGTTGTTTTAATTTGCATTTCCCGAATGACCATTGATGTTGAACATTTTTTCATATATTTATTTGCCATTTGTATTTCTTTCTCTGAGAAGTGTGTATTCATCTCAGATGCCCATTTTTGGATTGGGTCCTTGAATTTTTGGGGCCTGATTTCTTTTAATTCTTTATATGTTTTAGATAGAAGTCCTTTGCCTGATGGACAATTGGCTAAGATATTTTCCCAGTTTGTGGGTTTTCTTTTCACTATGCTGGAGATTTCCTTTGACATGCAAAACCTTTTTAGTAGGCTGAGATCCCAAGTGTTGATTCTGGGAAGTGTTTCCTGTGCAATTTCATTTTTGTTCATGAACTCACTGTCTACTCCTATGGCATCGAGATTTTTACCTACTCTGTCTTCTAGTAAGTTTAGTGTCTCTGTTTTTATATTCAGATCTTTGATCCATTTTGACTTTATTTTAGTGCATGGTGATAGGCATGGATCTAGTTTTAGTTTATGGCATGTAGAAAGCCAGTTTCTCCAGCACCATTTGTTAAAGAGGCTGTCTTTCTTCCAATGTACATATTTGGCCCCTTTGTCAAAGATGAAGTGGCTGAGTGTGTTTGTAGTTGTGGCTGTATCTTCTAATCTATTCCATTGATCTTCAGGTCTATTTTGATTCCAGTACCATGCTGATTTTATCACAGTAGCTTTGTAGTATAGTTTCAAATCAGGAATTGTGATGCCTCCTGCCTTCCCTTTGTTGCCCAGAATTGCCTTTGCTATTCTAGGTCTTTTCTGGTTCCGGATGAATTTCAGGAATGCTTTCTCTAACTCTGTGAGGTAGGCAGGTGGTATTTTGATTGGGATTGCATTGAATCTGTACAATAATTTTGGGAGAATGGCCATTTTCCCAATATTTGTTTTTCCTATCCATGAACAGGGAATATCTTTCCATTTTCTGAAATCTTCTTCGATTTCCTTCTTTAGAGTAATGTAATTTTCACTGTATAGATCTTTTACTTCCTTTGTTAGATTGATTCCTAAGTATTTCATTTTTTTGGATGTTATACTGAAGGGTGTGGTTTCCCTTCTCTCTCCGTGACTTTGTTGTTTGTGTACAGGAATGCTATTGATTTTTGAGTGTTCACCTTGTATCCAGCTACATTACTAAATTTAGTTATTACTTCTAAAAGTCTTCTGATGGATTTTTGGGGATCTTCTATGTAGAGTATTGTATCGTCTGCAAATAATGATAATTTCACTTCTTCCTTTCCTATCCTTATTCCCTTTATTTCTTTCTCTTGTCTAATTGCTCTGGCTAATATTTCCAGAACTATATTGAATAGGAGTGTTGATAATGGACATCCTTGTCTTGTTCCTGATTTTAGGTTGAAAGTTTTCAGTTTTTCTCTAAATTAGTAAGATGCAGGCTGTTGGTTTATGATATATGGCTTTTATCAGGTTGAGGTAGAGACCATCTATTCCGATTTTCTGTAGGGTTTTGATCATGAATAGGTGTTGGATTTTGTCAAAAGCTTTTTCTGCATCTATTGAGATAATCATGTGGTTCTTGTCCTTGGCCCTGTTGATATGGTGTATTACATGTATTGATTTCTGTATATTGAACCATCCCTGCATTCCTGGGATGAATCCCACTTGATTGTGGTGTATAATCTTTCTGATAACTTGCTGTATTCTATTTGCCAGAATTTTATTGAGGATTTTTGCGTCTATGTTCATTAGGGAGATTGGCCTGTAATTTTCTTTTTTGGTTGGGTCTTTCTCTGGTTTTGGTATTAGGGTAATACTTGTTTCCAGGA
>RJWM01012136.1:0-33390 GCA_004363535.1 Dasyprocta punctata | reverse complement strand
ATAAGGCTTCCCTGAATTTCTTATAGAATTTAGCAGTGAATCCATCAGGGCCCAGGCTTTTCTCTGTTGGTAGGGTCTTAATTACATTTTCAATTTCATTAGCTGAAATTGTGTTATTCAGTAGCTTTATGTCTTCTTGATTCAGCTTTGGTAATTCATAGGTTTCTAGGAATCTGTCCATTTCTTCTGTGTCATCAAATCTATGTGAGTAGAGGTTTTTGAAGTAGGTGTTGATGATCTTCTGTATTTCCACCGGGTCTGTAGTGATTTCACCCTTTTCATTTCTTATTGCATGAATCTGAGTTTTTTCTTTCCTCTTTTTGATAAGGTTGGCTAGGGGTTTATCAATTTTATTTACTCTTTCAAAGAAACAACTCTTCGATTCATTAATTCTTTGTATTGTTTTCTTAGTTTCAATTGCATTAATTTCTTCTCTAATCTTAATAATTTCCTCCCTTCTTTGGGCTTTGGACCTGTCTTGCTCTTCTTTTTCTAGAAGTTTGAAGTGCAGCATTAGGTTGTTTATGTGTGTTCTTTCCATTTTTCTGATATGAGAGTTTAGTGCTATAAATTTCCCTCTGAGGACTGCTTTCATTGTATCCCACAGGTTCTGGTAATTTGTATTTGCATTTTCATTCAATTGTAGATATTGTTTAATTTCTTCTTTAACTTCTTCTGTGACCCATTGGTTATTTAGGAGGATGTCATTTAATTTCCATGTCTTTATGCGGTTATTGTAGGTTTTTTTGTCATTCATTTCCAATTTTACTGCACTGTGGTCAGTTAATGTGCATGGAATTATTTCAGTTCATTTGTATTTACTTAAGCTTGCTTTGTGGACCAGTATATGATCTATTTTAGAGAATGACCCACGTGCAGCTGAGAAGAATGTGTATTCTGATGTTGATGGGTGGAATACTCGGTATACATCTACTAGGTCCATTTGTTCACAAGCTTGATTCAGTTCTGCTATTTCTTTGGTGATTTTTTGTTTGGTTGATCTATCTCTCTGTGACAATGGGGTGTTAAGGTCCCCTGTTATAACTGTATTATTGTTTATTTGGTTTTTCATGTCTATTAAGAAGTGTCTTACATAGTTGGGTGCTCCCATATTAGGTGCATATATATTTATGATTGTAATCTCTTCCTCTTGAAGTTTTCCCCTAACAAGTATGTAGTGACCTTCTTTATCTCTTGTGATCATTTTTGGTTTGAAGTTCATATTGTCTGCAAACATAATAGCTACCCCTGCTGTTTTCTGGGTTCCTGTTGCATGGAATATTGTTTTCCAGCCTTTGATTTTTAGTCTGTGAATTTCCTTTTGAGTGAAATGTGTTTCTTGTACACAACATATTGTTGGATTTTGTTTCTTAACCCACTCTGCTGGTCTGTTTCTTTTTATTGGTGAGTTGAGACCATTTACATTGATTGATATAATTGATACGTACCGGCTCATCACTGTCATGATATCTTTCTGCTGTTGGTTTTCTACATTTTCTGTTTAATTACTTGCCCTGTTTAGTGGCTTCCTTTTGTTGTTGTTCTTAAAATTGTGACTATCTTTGTCTCTTTCTAGAGTGTCTTTCAGTACTCTCTGTAGTATTGGTTTGGTGGTCATAAATTTCTTCAGTTCTTCTTTGTCATGAAAGTATCTTATTTCTCCATCAATTTTTAAGGATAGTTTTGCAGGGTACACCAATCTGGGTTGAAAGTCGTTTTCTTTCAGGGTTTGAAATACTTCACTCCAAGCTCTTCTTAACTTAAAAGTTTGTGTTGAGAAGTCTGCCATGATTCTGATAGGCTTTCCTTCTTAGGTGATCTGTTTCTTTTCTCTGATAGCTTTTAGTATTTTGTTCTTGTGCTGTATTTCTGATACCCTTATTATTATATGTCTGGGTGAGGATTTATTTTGGTTGTGGTTAATTGGGGTTCTGTATGCCTCAGTTACTAGTATTTCAGATTCTCTTCCCATGTTTGGAAAGTTTTCTGCTATTATTTCTGTGAATAGTCTTCGCAGGTCATTAGTATTGACCCCTGCTTTTTCATTTATGCCTATTAATCTTATGTTATTTCTCTTGGCATCATCTTGCAGCTGTTGAATTGTTGTTTCTTGATTCCTTACTATTTTTAGGAGATCTTTTCTTTCGTGGCCATGATCTCCCATGCTGTCTTCAAGATCTAAGATTCTATCTTCAGCTTCATTTAAGCAGTTTTTCAAACTTTCCATGGAGTTTTTCATTTCCTGTATTTCCCTTTGCATCTGTTTCATGCATTCTGTTTGTGTCTTATATTGTTCATTCAAAGTTTCGATCATTTTCTTAAGTTCTTCTATTTTTTTATCTTGCTCTTCTTTAGATACACACAACATTTCTTTAGTAATGATTCTCATTTCATTTTTTAGCTGAGAGAACATTTCTGATTTGAATTTCTCTATAGCTTCATCAAGTTGTTTCTTTATTGCATTTTCTATCATTTCAGAAAGTCCCTTTGTGTGACTCCCACTGTCTTCCATTTCATTGTCTCTTGGGTTTGTTCTTTGTGGGCTGGGGGACAGAGACTGCCTCTTGGTCTTTTGTTTTGTCATTTTCTTCTAGAACCTATGTGGCCCTGTGTCCTGCGAGGCTGACCGGGTGTTCCCCTGAAGGTCGTGCCGATTCTTGGATCACACTGGATCACGGGACCCGGTCGAGCTGGGCCCTGCGCGCCGCGAGGGAGGGCGGCCTCCCAGGGTGTGCAGGTGGAGCCTCTGCCTTAACTGGGTGAGGGGCCAAGGCCTCCCGGTCCCGGGGAGCTAGGCGGAGTAACCCCGCGTGATGCTGCCCGGAGCCCGGGTCTGTCTGCAAGTTCAGAGTGACAACCGCTTTGCCAGGGCAAGCGTGGGCAAGTCCCAGGCCTACAGTGCCGGGAGAAACCTGGCTGGGCGGCGGTCGGCAAGCTGTGGGGTGGCACGTGCACAAGCGGCTCTACTGAAGTATGGAGCTCACGTGCGCTTGGTGCTCTGGTGTGGGGAGCGCAAGCTCTCCGAGTCCCTGCAGCTATGTTCGTCAGTCCCCGGTGAGCAGCTCCGGGCTCCTGGGCTAATCTGGGCTGAGCTGCGTACCTCTGTGTCCTGCGAGGCTGACCGGGCGTTCCCCTGAGGGTCGCGCTGATTCTTGGATTGCGCTGGATCTGAATTGTGAGTTTTTAAAAATATATTTTTGATATTAACCCCTATCAGTTATCTGGTTTACAAATATTTTCTGTCATGCCATAGGTCACACTTCCATTGGTTTGTTTTCTTTGTTGTGCAAAACTTTGCAATCAGGTGCACAGCCTCTTTCTTTTGTGCTTTTATTGCCTTTCCTTTTGGCGTCATGTAAAAAAGACCATTGCTAAGGCCAGTTGCGGGGAGCTTTCTCCTATGCTTTCTTATAAGAATTTTGGAGTTTCCAGTCTTCATTTCATTTTGAGTTAACTTTTGTGAGTTGCATAAGATAGAAATCCTTTTTCTTTTATGTGGACATAGAGTTTTTCTAGCACTATTTATTAAACAGATTGCCTTCTAAATAACAGTTGATTTTGGAATCTACAGAACCAACCCTCCATGGATAACTTGGGTATGCTGCTCTGGATAGTGTGTTAATTTTAACAAAATTGATTCTTCAGATGATGAACGTGGGATCTTTTTTGACCTAATCCTGCCAACTTTGAGAAAAACAAGTGGTGGGGAGGAGGGATATGACCCCTATCCACCTGAGAGCCTCAGAGAAGCTGTCATCAGAGTGGTGCCCCACTGGCCACAGCAGAGAGTGGGCAGGGCAGAGGTTTAGCTGAACGCTGCCGGGCTAGCACACTCCCAGGTGACAGGCCAGCTCCCTTAATTTGGTCCTCAGAGGTCCTGGTACCTCCTCAGTCCCAGCCTCAAAGCAGCTCTGCCCTCCCTTTGGGGCACAGTAGGCTCCCTGCCCAGTATCCTGAAACAGCCAATTGACAGATGTTGAGCAGAGGCTTACTTTGGACATGCTCTGAGCCAAATATTGACCTTTGTGGCATGCAGGTACCAGCTTTTCTCCTGGCCTGGCCCTGAGGGCTTCTTTATCCAGGGAGGCCCCTGCCTCAGGCTGTACTCTTCCTCCTGAGACTTAGCCTGGTGCTTGCCGCCCTTTTCTTCCTCAGGCTGGTTTGGACCCTGCCCTGCCATGTGTTTTGCCTCCAGTCTGCAGCCTTGGCATGAGATCTGGTAGTGCCCCGGTCCTACCATTGCCAGGTTAGTTGTCCTTAAAAGTGGAGAGCTTTCAGCCGGACAGTTCTTCTTTCCAGCCCCTTCGGGGCAGGCTACATCCTGTCTCCTGGTTAAGGCTGTGACATCCACATCCACACACCCTTTTTATTTGCCTGGAGCAAGTTGGTGATTCCAGGGCATGAGAGAAAAGCAAAGGTTGTTTTCATTACATCAAGGAAGCAAAGAAAGATGGAGTGAAGTCCTCATGTGGAACTCCCACAAACAACAGACAGGAGGGTGGCCTTTCTGCTCATCCGAGGACAAAATCTGGAGTGGGGTGGGAGAAAAAGCTACCTTTAGGGTCATTTTCCTGTGCTATGAGAACTAGGTTTGAGGTGCACTTTCAGAAAAAGGTTTTTTAATAGAATCCTTGGTGTCTTTCCCAGATTCTTAAAAAAATAAATAAATAAACAAAACCAAAGGCAAACACACATGCTCGCGCACACACACACCCACACCCACACCCGCACACACACACACACACATACTGTGCTCCTAATCTGAGCTGATTCTAACCATCCCAGACACATTGGTTACCAGCTCTCTCTGACCCAGAAAGGGAACTTGGCTCCACCCACCTTGAACATCAGAAGGGAGGTACTGACAAGTGATGGCCACTTTGCAGGGCTCAATGGCAGAGGAAAAACTTGGCAAACAAACCACAGTCACTAAGAGGGGAAAGACAGTAACCGAGCTATGGGTGGTATTTGCAGGCATCTGGGGCTGGCATGATGTGGGCTCTGTACAAGCAGCCAATTCCATTGATGACTTAAAGGAAGACATTGTAAGCCATTGACCCAAGAGACTCTTGGTGTGAGTGAGCTTTAACCTGTCCCTTTGTCTGGGTCCAACTGTGGTCATCTCTTGGCTCTTGTGTCCCCCCACCATGCTCTTCCTACAAATCACTGGCATTTATTGGCCATGCTGTGGCTCCTGCGCACCCTTCCCCAGTCACTGCTGACTCATTCTATCCTGGACACCATGCCAGGGCTGTCCAGAGCAGTCTGTGCTGTGGATGGATCATCTTCATTGCTTATATCAATTGCTTTCCATGGTTGAATATAATTGCTTGAAATTATGTTTTGAAATAAGATGGAACAATATTATTAACTTATTCAGCCAACAAATATTTACTGGGAATACTTATGTCCCTGAGAGATAAGGACTGTGCCAGTCATTGGGTATCTAAGAGTGTTCAAACTGTCTTTCCTAGCTGCCACAGAGACTCGATAAAAGATGGAAGCGAAGCTTCATCATGGTGGGCCTGTAGTTGGAAGACAAGGTGAGCATTAGGAAGGAAGGAACAGAGGGGCTGTGGGAGTGGAAAAGGAAAGACTGGACTGGCCTGCCCAAGTCAAGAGGGCCTTTCTGCAGGGTGATATGTGAGCTGTGATCTGCCAGAGATTGACAGGGAGGGAAAGACTGCAGGAAGTGCACTGAGGAAAGGCCCTGTGAGCTCAGGGTATTGCAAGTGAACCCTAGAGGCTGGGTTGAAATACCTCGAAGGCAGAAAGACGGCCCTCAGGCCGGTCAGGGGTTCAGCTGAGCTGGCAGACAGCAGGCAGGACTGCTGGGTGTTAGAATGGCCCATTACAGCACCAAGTCTGCAATGACAGAGTCAAGCCCCTAGTCACTTCTGCATAGTGTAGAACTGAGGCTACAACCAGAGGGGGCACCTGCTCCTGCCCCAATTCCCCCATGGAATGGTGCCAGTCAAGGGTCAGGTGGGTCAGTGTGGCAGTCGCTGAGGGTCACCTCTGTGTGCTCAGGGCTCCCTCCTCCCCACTTAGGGAGGCCTGTGCAGAGGCTCCTGAACATGCAGCGCTACCTTGGGTTAGAACAGAGGAGAAAGAGGGGGAACACAGATGCAAGGAAAGCAAGACTGAGTCCTTGACTGCAGGCCCAGAAGAGTCAGTGCCTGGCTGTGCCCCAGGTCTGTAGTGGGGAGCTAGGCTGTGATCAAGTTGATCAGAGAAAGCCTTGAGCTGCATGTGGATGGCATACTAGATTACGCAGACTCTCAGCCAGGGGCCAGGCTCCTCAAGTTGGATGTTCCTTACTGCCAGAGGATCTGTCATATTCTAGAAAAAAAACTTCAGCATGAGGAGGTGACAGTGAAGAGAAGCCGAGTCACCCGTTCTGAGTTTGTGGGGTATCTACTATGAGTTGGGCACAGTGGCTGGTGCAGATCACTGAGTGGGGTTGGAAGCACAGGTGTGGCGCTGCCAGAGTCCATCCAAGCGGCCTCTAGAGAGAGCAAGCAGGCACACAGGTACAGATTTATTTAGGCATAAGAGTGTTTGCTCCAGGTTTTAGAGAATAGTGCATTGTGAGACCGAATGAAAGGGGAGCTGCCTTCCCACTTGGGGTGTAGGTAGTGGGGGAAGTTCTTTCTGAGAAAATAGGGTTTAAACGGAAACCTGAGACAGAGTAAGAGTTAGCCCGGAGAAGTTTAGACGGAATGGTGTTTGAGGCAGAGGGAGTAGCAGGAACAGGGACCATAGTGAAGGGCTCGTGCTTTGTCCTAATGAAGACAGACATGGTCAAATGTGAAATGCTTGGAGGGAAAAAAGAGATAGGGAGGAAGAGAAGAAGCAGGAATGGATGTAAGAAAAGGAGGAGAAGCAGATGACAGGGGAGGAAAAGAGAGAAAATGCTTTGAGAGGTGTAAGTGTTGGGTCCCATATCACAAACCTCTGGCATTGAAGAAGGCTGGGAGGTTGGGAGCTTTGAGCTGGTTCAGATGAGGATAACTTGGTTGTGGACGGTGAATTCCTGAGCCGGCTTGAAGCTGGGACTCTGGCAGGGAGGTAATGGGAACTTTGCTCATCTTCTGAGCTCACAGTCAGCAGACCTCTCATAGGACAGTGATTTGGGCTCCACCCAAGGCAGCTCAAGGCTTGGAGACAGTGAGAGAGGTCCCTCTTGGCTCTGCCAAGCCGAGGTCTCCTGTCCCTATCTGTAGGGAGGCTGAGGTCAGATGCCTGTAGCACTCACAAAATCCCAGGAGGCCCGGACTCACCAGGACCTGGTTCTGCAGAACAAGAGCCTACTCCTTTCGAGTCTAAGCTTGGAGACTAGTCAATTGTCACTTAGCGTAATTCATATCATAACTAAGGACTTCCTCTTAGGATAATTATGTCTCTTATTTTAAAAATAAGAGATAAGGACTTGATGAGAGGCTGTTACAAAAACTTATCCAAAATTTGGAAACAAGGCAAAAGAGCAACTGTCCTTTCAATGCTACCCGGGAGCATCATTTAAAAGTGCTCCAGAGTGTTATTTAGGGAAATGAAATTTTGTTGGGCTTCCTGCTTATAGTAGGGTACTACACTCTATGGAGGACACGCATGTCCTGTAGCCCAGTATGTATACTGCAACACAGTTGTGTGTCTGCTTCACACACTCCACAATTAACATCTCACTTCCACTTAATATCATGAGCCCAGTGCATTTAACTTTCCAATGAACCCCTCTGAAGGGTTTCTGCCCTTTTGCACTAGGCCTTATTTCTAATTAAATGCTTGTGTCAACTTTAATTATTGTTTGGACGAGATGCTCAGCTAAAAGGATCTGTTTTCTGTCCGAGGGTAATTATGAGATTAAAATCAGAACCCCAAAGATGTATTATTTACTTGAATTTCTTTAATAAAGCTGCCATAGGAATATGAGACAGGAGCAGTATCTTCGCAAGCAAATAAATAAATAAAACTTTTAAAAAGTGAAAAAGCGCAGGAAATACATCTCACCAACTTTATAGCTCCCTCAAACTAGGTTTGTCCCGGGTCATGTACTTGAAGCAGCCATTGAGGGAGGATAAGAAAGGAAGAGAGCAATAATTTCCCCAGGCACAAGCAGGAGTCGGAGGTGAAATTTAATTTTAGTCCGGTTTGCTCCCACCAAATTGATTGATTTGGAGAATGAATTGTGCAAATTGGCCATTGGCTTGGGGGTTTGGATACAACCTGCCTCTTGGACTACAATTCTAAGACTTCTGGCAGCAAATCAATGCAGAGAATTTTGTCCAAATTCCAGCCAGACAGTCACTTGGATGTTTTGTTGTCATTATTGAGGGTTTGAAGGGATTATTGCCTGAATCCAGGGAATCTTTTGGTGGTGAAAGTCAATGTTTCTAGTTGAAAATGACATTTTTCAAGCCTTCTGTAATTGAACTGACACAATATTCGGGTATGGTTTCATATAATGATTTCCTCTTACAATAATTATATTGCTTATTTTAGAAATAAACCAGAAGGACTTCATTAAAAGTTGTTATGCAAAATTATCCAAAACTTGGAAATAAAGCAAAAGAATGACCATCTGTCCTTTCAGTGTTACTAGGTAGCATCACCTAACAAGTTGTCCCAAGAATTACTGGGAAAATGAAACTTCTGAACTTACTGCTTACCATTGATAGTGTATGGCATGGCCAAAATTTCAATCATGCTCATAACCTCTCTGGGCCTACTTTCTTCACAGATAAACCAGAAACAAAAGTATCACTGTAGACTGAATGTTTATGCCCTGCTCAAGTTCATATGTTGAAACCTGATCCCCAGTGTGATGGTATTAGGGGGAGCCTCTGGTAGGTAATTAGGTCATCAGGGTGGAGCCCTCATGAATGGGATCAGTGCCCTGGTCCATGAGATCCTGAGAGCTGCCTCACCCTCTCACCACATGAGGACAGAGTGAGTCAGAAGACAACCCTCATCAGACACCTTGTCTACCAGCACTGTGATTTTGAACTTTCCAGCCTACAGAGCTATGAGAAATAAGTATCTGTTTAAATGAGTGCCCTGGTGCATGGCATTTTGTTACAGCTGCCCAAATGGTCTTAGACACATACCCACCTTATTCTGTCACATGAATATTACCTGAGCAAAGAACGAAACTTCACACTATACAATGGAACTGCAGTAGAAAGCTGTAGAAAAATACATGGACTATTTCGTCACTGGCCCAGAGAAATGATGGGTTCCTCCTAGTAGGTTTTGGAAGACTCTACCCTGAGCTTGTGGGAGCTGCTTCCTTGCCCATCTGCAGTGGTGCACTGCAGTTCTTAAGCATATTAGGACTTTTATAGAACTTGCCCACTCTTGCAAATTGGAGACCTCAGCCTACCGTTACAATCATAGGTACGTTAGGCGAGGTTTCTTGTTTCTCTGACAATTGCCTGAAAACATCTCTTTCAGAGTCACTGGCTGAGCATGCATGTGATCTGCCTTCCACATTATTGAGGGTTTCATTTTAATGAGTGTTCTGTCCTTTATCCCCATCTTTCCTTCTGCTACAAAGGCTACCCTACCATTCCTGCCTAATTAGGCCGATGGTATACCATGTTGGTATTTTGCTTATGCCAGCATTCTACTTCATGGTACATTTCTGTATGCTAGTTTGGCTAGGGTGAACAGATAACAAAAAAATTCAAACATGTAATGGCTCAACATGTGGGAGTTTGTTTCCCATTCACAGAAAAGTCCAAGGAAATTCCAGATCAGTAGTGAAGTATGTGTATGTGTGTTTAATGTATTTGTGTTTCTGCTTCATTGTGTCACTTTAAGGAGCATTGTTTATGAGTGGATTCCAAGCTTTCCTGAGGGGATGGAGCACCATCCCGTTAGCTAGAGAGGGAAAAAGGATCACATGTAGGAAGTTTTTAATGGGGCAGACCTGGAGGTAGCACTCATGGCTTCAACTTACCTCCCTTTGCCTAGACTTAGTCATATGACCACAACTGACTGCAAAGGAGACTGGGAAATGGATTTTTATAAGCAGTGTCAGTCATGATTCTTCTTTCTGAGATACTTCATCCTTACCATGGCAAGCAGTGGTGGCCTCACAAGTCAATGGGGAGAAAAAGTGAGACCACATCAGGGGACAGCCCTGGGAATACTAATGCACAAGCAAAACACACTGAGGGTAGCACAGAAAAGCATCAGACAGATTATAAGGGAGCAAAAACACTATCTCCACATGAACTACATTCATAAATTTTCCCCTTGCTTTAGACTATTCCTTTATAGGGAATCATGCCTCTCCATCAGAAATGATCTCCAGATATGTTTGTATGCATCCATGCACACCTTATACTGATGAGATAATTTTCTGCCATGTCTCATAAAGTGACATGGGGAAGACTGCAGCAGCCTTTTGTATGAGAATTTTGACAACAATGTGATGTCTGGGTCATTTCCAGGTACTTTGTCCACAGTAAAAAAATATGAGCTAGAAAACGAATAGCATGCCCCACATTTATGCCAGTTTGGGCCTGGCAGTGGCATCCAGTCCTGTGGGGACATGTCTTCAGCATGGATACTGGGGAGCATATGAATCCCAGTGTCCTCAAGGAGAATCCAGGGGTGCAGACATAGAGTGAAGCCTGCTAAATTTCTGGGGTGAGGGAAGGAGCCAACAATTTTCTTTGAAATCCCTGAGGAGTTAGCAAGTTGTAGTGATGGTGGGCAGGAAGTTTCTGGGAAAATAATCTGAATATTTGTCTGCCTTACTATGGAAAAGCATTTCGCTGAGTGATTATCAAATCTCATCTGAAGAATAAGAGACTTTTGCAGCATGCAAATTCATATGTAAAAGGTGAATCTCATTTCATCCTTTTGACTACAAAGCAAAGCTTTCAGAAAGACTCTTCTCCCTTTTTCCTGGGCTATCTTAGCATATAAACAACTTCTGGCTACCTTTCCCAATCACAGTGAGGGGTAGGTGTGTGTGTGTGTGCACGCGAGCATGCACTACGTACACATATGTATTCTAAATCACCTTGGAAGGTCATCCAGGAGTAAAAGGATATAGTGATTATTTTTTAAGGTCAAAGTAGTCAATTTAAATGCTTCCTACATTTCTTTGTCTAAATGTATGCATTATGTATATGCAAGAAATAATCATTCTGCATAAAAATGTAGACACTCCAGGATATTTTTCAAGAAAATGTGGTTTCTTGTATTAGTGATGATGTTACTGGTGATATCAGTATTAATGTTATTACCACTATTCATTACTCTCCATGTTGGTATAATGTTAGATAGTTAGAATGGATGATGAATAACGTTATACAGTAGCGTACACCAATTGTAAGATTTTATGGTTTTATGTAATTCATGTTGAATTATTTTTTAACCTAATTTATCACACGTTCAAAGTACTTCGTGCCTACACTTATCCATTCCTAATTTTACCACAGAAGGCAAGGCAACATTTCCAGTGGAAGACAGCCCATGTAAAGGCCTAGTGATGAAAATAATGGTAAAGGGAAGCCTGTGGGACTTGGTTCCTCCAGTCATGTGCTCACTTGCATCCTTGGCTGGGACTGAGAGTGAGGAAGAGCCTGTCAGTGCCCTAGGTGGATCTTTTCTGCCTGAGTTTGCAAATGGTTCAGTACAAATAGGTATCTGCACGAGAGGGTAGTGTTTTCATTTGGCTAAACTGGGGGTTAGTTGTGGGCATGCTCAAAGCCTGCAGGCTTATGTTGCATTCATATCCTTGGCCTCTTTGTAAACAATAAGGCTAATCTTGCTTGTAATTAGTGTCATTGACCAAACTATGGGACATATTAGATTGCTTTCTTCATTAAAACTCAGTCAGATCCATAAACAGCTCAAAAATCCTGCTGATGAAATACTAAAAGACAAACAGGAGTGGAAATTCTATTTTGTGAGTTTAAAGAGCAGTTCCGGGTTTCTAAACCAGCCTTCCCCTCCTGCGCTTCCAGGTGCAGAATTACATAGGCTGTGTAGATGAGCCCCTCTGCCCCTAGCATGAGGGGTCTGTGGCTTTTGTAAGATTTCAAAGGGGCCCATGATCCTAGAAGTTTAAGGAGCACTAGTTTGATAAAGGAGTTGAACAGAAATCAATCCATCTTTCAATAGCTCACCACCATCCCCACATAACAGTGGAACATCCCTTTGCTTTCTCCATACCTTCCTTAAAGGGGCCCAGATCTTGTCCTTTGAGTGCCTGAGAATTGTCCAAAATTCACTTCATTCCTTTCTTTCCTCTTTCTCCAGTCTCAAAAATTCCCATGGCCCATCTGTCCCTTGGTTCACTTGTGTGGCCCTGGTTACAAAGCTAAGTTCAAATGAACCAAAGCAACCTTTCCTACTTCTTTAGCCTGCCCCCACCTCTATGTCACTTTCACTATTTACTGCCCGTAAAATGTTGATATTTCATCCCATCTTAGAATTTCATACTTACCAAACCCGGCTCATTTCTACATACTCCACAGTGATATCCCAGCAACAGTTTTACAAATGTCATCCTTTCCAATACAATCATTAATAACCAACATTAGTAATTATAATCTCCTATGTTTGCTAAAGATATTGTTTCATTTCTGTGGCATTTTCAGAAGTGTTACCTCTTTTGATCCTTGCAATCTGCTGAAGGCAGGAAGGACAGGCGCTCGCCGTGTTTTTGGAGATGAGATCACAGAGCAAGGCCTAAAGGGTTAAGTGACTGGCACGCAGTCCTAGGTAAGTTAGAGGCACAGCCAAGAATAGAACAGTTATCTAAATTTCCCATCCTGCCTCCTGAAACACTATACCTTTGTGTACATTTTTTGATGAGAAGTCGGCTTCTATTCTAAGGCACTCCAAAGCTTTCAACTGGCATCTTGTTTTAATTATGCTACTTGCAAATTGAGTGCATTGTGGTTGCCATGAGAAGGTTTGAGCACTGAAGTCACTCTGGAGGAAAGCTCTGGAATTTGGCTTTTAATTAGATTGGCTGAAGATAAATCAGGCCCAACTAAATGTGAATTTTAAAAATGATTCTCTTTCACTAGGCAGATAGAGCTAGTTTTTACCCTTGCGCATTGCAGTTACTAATCATCTCTCATTCCCAACATTTCTCATATTCTTTTCTTTGCCTTTTTTTGGTCTTTTCTGCTGGAGCGTCAGTGCTTCTGGGAGTGGAATGTAGATTACTGCATTGATCTTATTATGCTGACATTTGCTGAGTTATACAAAAATGTTGAATTTATTTAGGACTCAGGAGCAGAGGATTTCACCTCTATATCTCCTCTTCTTTCTCTTGTGTTTGGCAGAACAAAACCTGAGATGCTAGACAAAGTTTTGGGTGGTCTGGATTGTGGACTAAGGACTGAGTGAAGGGCCCAGGATTGTCCCAGAAGAAGAAAGGAAAGTGTTTCCTAATATTGAGAAAGCCATGCTCTGAAATGTCCAAAGTCTATGAAGCCTGTGAACTCATGGAGGTGATAAAACCCTGTCCTCAATATGATTGTTGACCAACTACCTGCTGTTTGATCACTTTCTGTCAGTGTCAACTGTCCCTAGTATAAAAGTCAAGTAGGTGCTAAAAACAAGGTAGATAACTGGCCATAGTGTAGATAATTCTATCCAATAATTAAAACCAAAATTCTTTGTTAGTTCAGTTAACAATCAAGTTCTTTAGTATATGCTGAATGATAACATTTATGGTGCAGGAAGTTGGTGGAGTGGGTTGTTAAATGAAGGATGTGAAGACTTGGTCATCTCAAATATCCATTCATTTTAAAGATCTCTGCCGCTTCTGGAGCAGTTGGGGCTGGAGAATAATACAGTATTATAAAGAAGAATGGGGGTCATATAGGACAGACCAGCCTTGTGGGAGAAAGGAGTACAAAGGCTGGAACCCTGAGTGTGGCCTCCTGGCCTTGGGCCTGAGAATGAGCAGGTCATCTCTGGGTCAGGGGGTACATTCTTAACTCTGGAATTTACCAAAGGAAAGGCACTTGAATGAAATCAGGCTAAAATAGTTCAGTAATTGCTGATCAAAGTATTTATACCAGGCTATGTGGTAATGTGGCAGCCTCTAGAATCCCCTAGCATCCTTATTAACTAAAAGTTCCATTGCCTCGGAGCAAACCAGTGGAATCATTGTGATTGAACTCTCTAAAGCCTTTCTGATTTAGGATGAAAACTTTCCCAGAACAATGGGTGATCTTTCAAGCATTTTTGAAAAGCAAGGAAAACCCCATGTAATGTGATTGGCTGATTTCTTCATCACACCAAAAGAATTTGTAATGGTTAGTCTTACATGTCAATCCAATTGGATTAAGAGATTGACTGGAGAGGTGCTTGGATCATGGGGCACTATACTCACCAGTGGAGTGATCCAGTGCTGTTCAAGGCTGCATGTGCTGCTAGGAAGCAGGGTCCAGCTGGAGGAGGTGAATCACTCAGGATGTATCTCTCCCAGGACTCCTCTCCATGAGGTGAGCAGCCTTGCCCCATCACGCCTGCCTGCAGTGATGCTCCTGCACCGAAGCTAGCCAGCCAGGGACTGAAACCACTGAACCAAAAAAAAAAACCTCACCTCCTTTAAGTTGTGGATACCAGCTAGATATCAAAACAGAAATTTTAAAACTAATGGAAGAAAACATAGGTGAAATACCTGAAGCCACAGACAAAGGCAAGGATTTTCTCAACAGAACTTAGCACAAGAAATAGTAGCAAGAATCAACAGATGGTATTCTATCAAATTTAAAAGCTTCTGCAAAGGAAATGAAACAATCAACAGAGACAATCTATGAAATGGGGAAAAAATTTTTGTCAACTATTTTTCTGATATCTAAGATATTCAAAGAACTCTAAAACACTTACCCTCCCCGAACAAATGACCCAATCTCCTCCCAAAAGTCAAATGAACTAAATAGACACTTCTAAGAAAATAAAAAAGGAAATACAAGTAGCCAGTAAATGCATAAAAATCATTCAACATTTGAGATTCCATCTTACTACAATCAGAGTGGATATAGTTAAGAACTCAAGGAAGCAACAAATGTTGGTAAAGATGTGGGGGAAAATGAATGCTTCTACACTGTTGATAAGCTAATATAGCCACTGTGGAAATAAGTGTTGAAAGATCTTCAGAAAACTATAAATAGAAGTCTTATTTGACCCAGCTATACCTGTACTGGGTATATTCCTGAAAGTTTAAAAGTTATCATGCTATAGGGATGCATGAATATCTCTGTTTATTGCAGAACAATTCACAATAGCTAAACCCTGGAAACTGTCTGGGGACTCATCAACAGATAAATGGATGAAGAAAATTATTCAGCCATAAAAAATAAATTCATGCCCTTTGCAGGAAATTGATGCATCTTGGGGCCATATTAAATGAATTAAATCAGACATTGAAAGTAAAATATCACATGGTTTCTTTTGTATGAGAAACCCCAAATAGAAATTAAAGAGTAGCTTAAAGGAAAAATTGTAGACAGTTTTTGGAGACAGACAAAGGGATCTGGGAAAGGAGGAGAGGGGAAGGTAAGGAGGGAGAATAAAGGAATTGCAAGTGATCAAGACATGATATGTATATATACCAAGTGCCCCAAACAAAAGTAACTATTATGTATCACAAACATGCACCAATTTTTTAAAAAGTTACAGGTGTTGGTGTTTTGTTTTAGCAATTCAAAGCTGACTACTATAAGTTATTAGCATTTTGACCTGCACTTATGAGAAAGCTAACCAATAAAAAAAAATTGGTACCAGAGAAGTGTAGATGCTGCTGACTATGGGGTGTAGAAGACCTTGGAACTGGCTTGTAGGAGGAGTTTGGGAACATTACAAGAATCAAGTTAGTGGAAGCCTAAAATGCTGTAAAAAGAGCCTGATGGGTGATTCTGGTTTAAACTCAAACCAGAATACTGATGAGAATGTGGTCAGTGAAGCTAAGCTCATGAGAATTCAGTGGAGAATGAAGTCTCTAATGGGAATTGGACTAGAGACTGTACAAGAGATAAAAGTGTAAATATACTCTAGTAAAAAAGAAAAACCTGTGTTTTGTCCACGTCTTGAGACTTTGTGTGAGGCTAAATTTAAACATGGCAAACTAACGGATCTGGTAGAGGAAATTTCAAGGTACTCTAAGATTCAGGTTGTGGCTTAGATTCTATTTGTTGCTTTTAGCCATATTTGTAGTGAGAATCAGGAGTGGAAAAAGCAGAATAGAAAGGTAAGAAAAACTTAAATTTTTCACCAGAAATGAACCATACATAAGGTTGGAGCCAAAGGAAGTCTGGCTACTGATGAGATTAGCACCATTAGGAAGAAACCAAATACTCTGTACCAAGACAAAAAGAAAGATGCTGTGAGGGGATCTCCAGAATCAGCAAGACCCCACCCACCACAGGCTCAAATGTTCAAAAGTGTAAATACTTCATGTGAGAAAACATCTCTGGGCTCCCCGCTTGAGAAGAGCTGCCTAGGGAATTGGTTCCCAAGGATTCATTTCACCATGCTCAGTCATCCAGACACTCAGAGTCTACTACAGCCGTGATCCACAAGGGCTTGGCTACTGCTTGAGCTAGCAGTGGACCTTGGTGCCATCTGCATGATGCTGGTTTTTCAGGCATGCTGAATGAATGTAACAGTTGTATAGTCAGTGAGGCTTCCACCCAGATTTCAAAGGGAGACCTGGGAGGCCAGGCCATGTGCCCCTGACAAGGAGATGTGTAAAGATGTTGGAATGGAGCCAAAGGTATAGTGGAGACCCCTAAAATTAGATATGCCAGGAATATGGAAGGTCTGCCAAGAAAAACCATAGGCAGTGAGCAGAGCCAGCCCAAGAGAGAGGCTGTGTGGGTTGCAAGCAACAAGGCTATATATGCCATATATAGAGCTATAGGACTTAATGTTTGCCTTGCTGTAGTTTGGCTTTACTTTGCTCTGATACTTTTCTAACTTCTTATTCCTCCCTTTTGAATGGGGAGTGTTTACTCTGTGCTATTGTGCTTTGGGAATACATAATCTGTTCCTTATTTTTAAAAGGATTCACAGCTAATAGTTTGCCTTGAGTCTCAAAAAAGACTTTGGACTTAGACCCTTGAGCAATGTTAGAATTGCTGAGACTTGGGGGAAGGGATTAATGTAGTTTTGGTTGTATGAAGGATGGTTGTATCATGTTGGGAATTATGAGCTTATTATTATCTGTATTTGGAGATTAAGTTTGACACAAGGAAGTGTGTCAAGTTAACAAGGGGTGGAATGATATAGTAAAGCTTAATTGCCAGCTTGACTGGATTAAGAGACTCAGAGAAGGATTGGATCAGGGAGGTGCTATACTTGTCAATGAATTAATCCACTGATGGTTGCAACTGAAAGTGCTGTCACAGATGGGGTCTCCCGGGTGGCGTGGGTGGGTTTCACTGAGACCATGACTTTGGAGGGCATTTCTCTCACTGATACTTTCCCCTTGTGCTCTGCTTTCTGGCTGCCATGAGGTGAAGGTTTACTCTGCTATGCTCTTCTGCTATGCTGTTCCTGCCTTGGAGGCTTAGGGTTAGTGGGTGTCAGGTATTTGGTCCCAACAATGGAAAATCTGACTAATACTGAACTATTCTGAATTCATCAAAAACTCAAATAACCATTGGTTCTTAAGATCTTTATTGACTGTTCCCCATTAGGAAGATGCATTTTTTAAAGAAGCATAAAATCAAGTGGCTTAGAAGGTTGTATACTGGTGATGTCAGAGATGTTTAGCAGGAACAAGCTTAGAAAATTAGGAGAATTCATATGTGATGATGTTTTCTGTTTGGAAAACAGACATTGAAGAGACCAAAGATTTGCTTTATGGTGGAAAGAGAACTTACTGATAGTAATTTTGACAATGTGCAAGCACATCTAGTATTTCTCAATGTTGACTAGTCCACTATAAAATTGTAAGCTGATTCAGTTCCTCTGCTATATCCCCTACTTCCAGACGCACTGTGTTCCAGTCTGTAGAACACAGCTCTTGAACTCCTATCCATGAAAAGCTGCTGTTTTCCATTACAACTCTTCTGTAGTTCAGTCTAGCCAACTGCTCCCACTGTTTCTCCATCTTCCACTTTACGTCCAACTAAGTGTCTGAATATTGTTGTTTTCTAGTTTAATTTCTCTGTGCTCAAGGACCATACTTTTTAAAGATATTTGTACTTTGAATTTTGTTGAACTTGTTTTATATTCCTCAATATAGTCAATTTTGACAAATATTCCATGTGCACTATGTATATTCACGACTGTAAAATGCAGCGTTGTGCTAAAATCTCCCATATAATTATGAATTTGTCATTTCTTCTTTTAGTACTGTCAATATTTGCTTTAGATATTTTGAAGATGTGTTATTGGGTATATAGAACTCTAAAACTATTTTACAGATCCATTAGATTGATTCCTATCATTCTTATCATTATAAAATATTCATTTCTCTTTTTTTCTTTTACTGTCTTTCTTTCCTTTTTTTTTTTTTTTTTTTTTTTTTTTTTTTTTTTTTTTTTTTTTTTTTTTTTTTTTTTTTTTTTTTTTTTTTTTTTTTTTTTTTTTTTTTTTTTTTTTTTTTTTTTTTTGAGGCACGGTCTTGTGATGTAGTTCAATCAGGCCTTTGAACTTACTTTGTAGCTCAGGTTGGCCTCAAACTCATGGCAATCCTGCCTTAGCCTCCTGAGTACTGGGATTATAGGCATGCACCACTGCACTTGGTTGAAATATTCTTTACCACTAGTAATATTCTTAAAGTCTATCTTATGCAATAATAACACCAGGTCCTCTGTCTTTTATTCATAGTATGGATGATTATATTTTATTATCTTCTTCCTTTTGATCTTTTTGTATCTTTATACTTAAACATGTTTCTCATAATCAATAAACAGACTTTTATCTAATTTCATTTTTATCTTTTAATTGGAATGTTGAATCTATTCAGTCCTGCAATTAATTTTCTAATTAGCCTACTTCAGTTTGTTCCTCTTTTCCTTTTCTTACCTTATTTTTGAACAATCAAGTATTTTTATTATTTCATTTTCCCCTTTATTGGCTTGTTAATTAGATCCAGAATCTTTTACTACTTTTAAGTATCACCTTTAAAATCTTGGCACTAAGCATCCTACCACAGCGATATATGTGCGCTTATGTTTATAGCTATGTAGTTCATAGTAGCTAGATCTCGGAAACAACCTAAATGACCATCGACTGAGGAATGGACAAAAAAGATGTGGTATTTCTATATAATGGAATACTACTCTACTATAAAGAATGATAAACTGGACACTTTTATACTTAAATGGATGTACTTTGAGAACATATTTATCAGTGAAATAAATAAGTCACACATGTAAGCATCATATTGTTTCACTTGTGTGACAAACTGAAAGAAAAACTACGTATATATTTATGTATATATATATATATATATATATATATATATAAAATAGTTAAGATAGTTAAAAATAAAATGCATAGCGGCCTCCTTTGTCATCCATGGCCTGTTCAGAAGTAAATTCAATGCCTACCTTTATTGAAAAAAAATGAATTCTGCTGAGATTTTGATACATATTGAGGTGAATCAATAGATAAGTTTAAGGAGAATAAATGTTTTGATATTTTTCCAATTCACATACATAGTCTCTCTCCACTTATTTAGGTTATATTTTGATCAGTTTTTATAGTTTTTAGGATACAGATAATGAATGTATTTTGGTAGATTTATATACTAATATTACTTTAAGCTTTTTTGTGATGTTGTAACTTGTGTGTTTACAATTTTACTTTTGAACTGTTCATTGCTTGTATACAGGCCAACACTAGATTTCTGTATATGGCTTTGTTACTTTGTACCATGACCTTGCTAAACCTGCTTGTCTGTTCTATTGATTTTTATGTAGATTCTGTGTAAAAAAATAAAATAAAATAAAATCATAGCACTTATTCCTGGTTCACATCTAATACACATTAGTATTTTACCACTATCAAGACAATTTTCAATCTGTCTTTATGCTATTACAAACTGGATTTACAACATTTAAACGTGTCTGCTTTTATTTTTATTATAAATCTGTATATGATATCATATTGTTTTATGTGCTTATATTTTGCCTCATAGTTCTGCTATTGGCATAGAATTTAAAATATTTTTCAAAGATTTTCTGACAAGCATATTTTCTTTTCTCTTCTTTTCTTTTTTTTTTTCTTTTTGATATTGAGGATCGAACTCACAACCTCATGCTTGGCAAACACACACCGCTGAGCTAAATCCCCAGCCCCCTGAAAAGTGTATTTTCAAGCCTCTTAATTTTTAAAATTGACCTTGTCTTTCCACTTGAATTCTAATTTTCTAAATATGAAATATGACATTTACAAAATTTTAACTTTTATTGATAATTGATTTTGTTTTTAATCATGAGACTTAAAGAAATTTTTCTGTATTATTATTGAAATATTCACACTTCCTTGTCTAGGGGGGTCTTTTCTTATTGCTTATAAATGTGACAATTTTCTATTTATTTGTGTGTTTATGCCAGTAATTGTTATGCTCTATGCCAAGGACACAGCACTGAAAGATAAAATTAATGCTTTCAATGAATGAATCATTAATCATTATGCTCTCTATTTGGGAGGTAGATAAACAAAATATTCATCACAACTTAATGTGTCAAAGACTACAGTATGAAAAAGAGCGGTGTGGGATTTCAGAATAGGAGCACTTGGCAAAGATGAGACTTCCGATAAGGGTTCCTGGAGGAGGATCAAAGAACTGCTGTACCACTTCCGGTCATTATTATTATTGGTGGTGGTGTTACTGTTATAATCAGTATATAACTTACAACCTAGTTCCTGCCTCCCTGAATAAAACCAGGATTGTACTTGTAACAAACTTATCTTTGTGCTGGTGGCTAGATTCTGTGCCTGGTTGACCTAGGCCTGTCTTCATAATCAGTTGGCCCAGGAGGAAGACCTCTAAGTTTCACCTGCAGGAGGAGTTGTAATTTAATATTATGTGTGCTCATTGATCTCACAACAGCCAGCAGACTACAGAGTCAGGCCTTGAACAGAGCAATACCCCTCCATGCTCCAAGGATTTGCTGAATCACATTTCTGCAGTCAGATCAAGCACAGTGTGATAAATGATTTGTATGACGTCTTCAGCTACCCGGGAGCCAGCCACGCATGGCTTCTTAGCTTGGACATTTCTCACCTTCCGCTTGCAGGAATGCTTGTTTACAAAGATTGATGAGGCTAAAACAAATGATGAAAATTATTATTTGTCTTAATTTGGCTTTTCCCAGAAGAAGACTTTGAGACAAGTTTTCAAGTGCAAGCAATGAATTCGGAAGGTGCAGAGAACACCAATAGGGAAGTGGTGGGTGAGACAGGATGGGAAGGGAGCAAGTCCTGTCCCCAGTGGGGAGATGGAGTGGTGTCCCAATGGGAACTCTGGTTGCAAGTGTAGAGCGTGTGCCTAGAGTTAGTCCATTTTCTGTTGCTAATACCAGAGACCAAATAAGTTATAAAGAAGAGGTTTATGTTGGCCAATGATCCTGGAGGTCCAGGGTCAAAGAGCCACAGCCGGTGGTAGCCTTCTTGATGGCAGAGTCCCAAGAGGAGGACATCACACAACCCAAAACAAAAATAAAGTATCCAAAATCAATATCCCATTTTGGGACCTTCAGGAAAAAAATGAATTTGAAGAGCTCAAGCTAAAACATTTCTATATATGCAGGGATATAAAGCAATTTTCATTCCCTCTCCTACAATGTACAGCATCAACTCAGGAGCCATTCGTGATGCCCCCAAAGGCATCTGTTATGGTTTATATGTTGTGTCAACTTGAGAAGTCTGGAAGCTTAATTAACTAACTCCACAGCTCTGCATCCTGGGGTGTAGAATACAAGCATTTACCTGTTCATTGTGTCAATTTGAGAAGGTCAGAAGTTTAACTGAGAGACTTAGCAGGGAGCCAGGGATCTTACTTTGTAAATAGCCTCATCATGTGCAAAGGGAGGCAAGGATGTTTGTGAAGCTACACCCACCCTGGGTGGGGGGTGTCCTGTGTACAATATAAGGGAGGAGAAGAGGCTTGCTCTTGCGCCCCTTTTACTCTGGCTGCTTTTGCTTGGCTGCTGCCTTGAAGTGTTGCCCCAGTGCCATGCCACCCTGCCTTGGAGCCAGCTGATTGTGAACTGAAACCTCCAAAAACTGTAAGCTAAATAAACCTTTCCTTCCCTAATTTTGGGTGCCAGGTGTTTTGTCTCAGCAATGAGGGAAAAGTAACCAAGACAGCATCTCACTTACTCTGCCTCTCCCTTGGCTTTACTGCCTTTGCCATGCCCATTTTCAACCCAGTATTTTGTGGGGAAAGCCATTTTTTTCATGGAAGAGACAGTTACTGAGCAGCTCCTCTGTGCCCCCAACAGGACAGTCCAACAAGGATCAGTCATAAGACTTTGTGCTCTTCTACTATTGCAAACAGCCTCCTTACACCTGCGGATATTCCCTGCAACAAATCCACGTTCATGAGCATTTACTTCACTGCTATTAAGCCTCATCATGAGTTCTACCTCCTGGAATTTCCCAATACAAATTTCTCAAATTTTCATATCGGCCATCATAAAAATCCTAAAATAACAACATAAAAGATTGGAAACATACGATTAACAAAGGAGAATTAAAGATGACTTCAACATTTATTTTATAAAATTATTATTTGTTCATAACATATATTGCATTTGCATTGCAAAATGCATCTCCTTACTAAACGATAACAGGATTTTAAAAAATATCTTCATCCGAAATAACTATGAGGAAAATAACAAAAAAATCTAAGTCAGAAAGATGAGTAATGCAATCCATATTTCCAAAGAAAGTATAACATTAGACATTAATAATAAAATATTTTTTAAAATAATAAAAGATTTTTAAAGTTTTATGTGTACTCTTTTGAATAGTTATTGTATTAAAGAGGCAATCAAGGGTATGAGAACAGCAAATTATAAAGCAACAAGAAGTAGAAGATTCAATGTTTTAAATTAGGAGATATGCATAAAGTTGATGTCAACCTGAGTATGAAATTTATTTTTTTAAAATAAAAGCAATAAAAGATATTAGTTTACTTCAAAATGGAGAAAAGAAAAAGAATTCAAGGAGAAAGAAATGAAATTTTAAAAAGTAAAAAATAAATGAATCAGCAGCCTAAAAATTAATAGAAAATAAATCTCAGGAAGATTTCTTTGTGAAGAATCAAAATAGCCCAGCTACTGGAAATCTAGTTTAAAATTCCTAGAGCAAAAATGAAGAAAAGAAGAAAAGTGGATAAAACATACAAAGAAGTTTAAATATATATGTTATGATAAAATGTACATTTGTTCTTCAGGAAATTTGAAAGTCATTGAAATGAAATTCGTTTAAGACATTTAGCTGACTAAAATTGACTCAGTGGGAATCATCTGCTTAAATCGTTTAAGGAAGAAATTAAGGAATGTTAGGAATTATCTCCTCACCCCAGATGAGAGCGCTCTATATTAAAACATGTACTATAAAGCTACAAATAATTCAAACCGGTTCTAGGACAGTAATAGGTAGACTGTGCTAGCTAGAGTGTGACAGAGACACCTGCTTTAAGTGGTCTGAAATGCAAGGAAACTTGTTACTTGATGTACCAGGGAGTCCATGGACTGAGGCTCCAAGCACAGCATAAAGAGGGCCTCAGGGTGGTCACCAAGGAGCTGGTCCTTCCCTGATCTCCACTTGGCCTTCTGAGCTTCCAAATAACTGCAGCAGCTTCAGATATCATTACCCAGATACAGCAAGATCTGGAGAAGGAAGAGAAGGATGCTTCCTTGGAGATCATTTTAAGAGTGAGAACTTTCTCAGATCAGCAGAGAGTGTCTGGCTTAGTGGCCAACTTTGGGTCATATGACCATTCCTAAATCACAGGCACGGGAGGGCCTCAATCACAGTTCAGTAATCATAGGCATTTAGCAGTCAATCGTTCAAACCAAGACACAAATTCCTATAATAGAGAATCCACATTCACTTTAAACTTAAAAAAGGGTCCTTTTAAACTTTTCCTAATGTAAGCTACATATTTCTTAAGTTTACACTTAAGTATTTAATATTTTGTTGTTACTGTGAACAAAATTGTTATATTTTCTAACTCGTAACTATTACATATGAGAGTTATGGATTTCTGCATGTTAATTTTTATAGCCCATTTGTTTACTGTAGTCTGTTTTTGTTTGTAAAGGGTTTTTGTTAATTCTCCATTTTCCAGATAGAAATCATATCATCCACAAAAAGAAAGAATTTAACATTCTTTTTCCCATGTTTTTACCTGAAGCATCTTTCTTCAGCCCAACAAGAGTGGCTCACACCTCCAGAGCAATGTTAAGTGAAAAATGTAATACTAGGCATTTTATCCTGCTCCTAATTTAGGATTAGTTAATTCCTTTCCTTAAAAGTCTTTTAAGGATAGGTCACCTGCCTTTTCAGCATCAATTTGTTGGACATTTATTCCCAGAATCTATTATTTTTATTTTGAATTATATAAATGCTATTCTTAACACTAAACCATCCTGGTATTTCTGAAATAATTGTTCTTGGTCTTACTAGTCATTTAATGAACTACTTGATTCTAACTGCTGTTACTATATTTGAAACACGAACATGTATATTTGAAAGTGAGATTAATGTGGAGTTTTTCTTTTCTGTACTATTCTTTGTCAGGTGTTGCTGTCAATGTTATCCTCATTTTATAAAACTAATTTGGAACTTCTTTCTTCTTTTTATGTGTCATGATCTATTCTTTAGAAACATGGTGGAATTCTTATATGAAAACAGTTGGGTCAGTGTGTATATTCTATGAGTGGATAGAGAATTATCCTTCAAAATAGTCCTTATTAATTCGTTCATATAATTTTGATCTGTATAATTTTTGTGCTTCTTCTGGGATTAGTTCTAATGACTACATTTTCCAAGAAAATTACTTCAACTAAATTTTAAAATTTCATTCATGTTTGCATATTTAAAATTTACTGGCACAGAACTGTGCAAATAGTTTCATTTAAATAATAAATGTATGATGTTACTGGGTTTAGCGTCTTTTGGCCGTTTCTTATTTTGTGCTTGTGCTTTCTCCTTTTTTGCTTGCTTAATTTTTTTCTTACTAGTTTATTTTTCTCATTTTTAAAGAGATATTTTAACTTGTTAATTTCACATTTTTCTAACTTCTTGCAGTTTATTTTGTGTTTTTCCTCTAATGCTTTGAGTTGGATAGCTAATAAATTGATTTTCTTTGCTTTAATTTTATTGACATAAACTTTTAAGGTTAATTTTCCTTCTGGGTTCTACTCTGTATGTGTTCCCTAGTTCTGATGTACATTTTAATTGTCAGTTTTTCTAGAAGCAGTGGGTAAACACAAATGTGGTTGCATGTCCTCTGGGTGTTGTAAATTGCAGGTGCCCACTCAGTAGATGTGAACCACTCAATTTTCTGTTTCTAACAAGCTCATAAGAAATGCTGGTGCTGCTATCTACAGACTACAATTTGAGTAACAAGGATTTGAGACAAAGTTTTGGGGGTTTTTTTACTCCAAATTTTTCTGATGTCATTAATTTCTAATTTTATTGCAATGTGAGTGGAAAATATTGTACATATTATTTCTACCTCTTGGAATTTATTGAGCTATTCTGGTGGCTAATATGGGGTCAGTTACCATAAATGAGCTGTTGTGAAGATGTGCTTGGTGTTTTTAGGATACAGAGTTCCAGGTGCATCTACTTTATCAGCTATTTGCTGTCTTTATATTCTTAGTTAATTTCATCTACTTGATTTGTCTTGTACCAAGAACACTGATTTGAAATCTCTTGTTAATGTACTTCTGTTTATCTCTATTTACATGTCATATATTTTTCTATATCAAAACTGTATTGAAGCTGGGTGTGGTGGCACACTCCTGTAATCCCAGCACTCAGGTGGCTGGAGGCAGGAGGATTGTTGCAAGTTCAAAACCAGCCTGGGCTACTAAGTGAGCCCAAGATCAGTCTGAACTGCATAGTGAGACCCTGTCTCAGAAAGACAAACAAACAAACAAACAAAAAAACCTGTATCATTTAGTACTTAAGTACATAGATATTTAAAGCATTACATCTTTTTGATTATTGTAATCTTTTCAAAATAACGTGTCTTTGCATGGGGGCATTCAATATCTTATCAGTTATTTTCTCTAAATTAATTTACAAATTTAGTTTAATTCCAATAAAAATTACTAACAATGAACAGGATTTTTATTTCCCTAGAACTAGACAAACTGGTTCTGAAGTTAACTCATAAAAATAAACAAGCCAAAAAAAAAAAAAACCCAAGAAATGTTTGAAAATATCTCGTCCTAAAAGGAGTTGAAAGTATGGTAAAAGCCAGGCCTAGTGGCACAGGATTGTAATTCTAGTACTCTAGAAGACTGAAGCAAGAAGATTGCAAGTTTGACCTACCCAAGGCAATTTAGCGACTTGGTAAGATTCTGCCCCAAAATAAAAAATTAATTGGCTAGGGATGTAGTTTAGTGTGAAGCACTAGAGTTCAATCTCCAGTCCTGAAAAAAAAATGCATATATATATGGAAAGGCTTTAGGAACTAAAACTATGTGTTTCTGGCCCTTTGATGAACAGACAGACTAACAGAATGAGAGTGTTAGACCTGAGATAAATGCAAACACATGTGGGAACTTAGTAAATGATAATGATGGTATCTCAGAAATGTAAATATTTTTCTCTGAAAGTGTTGAGCAGCCACTTGGAGAAAGTAAAGCTGCATTTATGCTTCATACCATACATTTTTAAAAGGGCAACTGCAAAAAATAAATGAAACCATAAAAGAATTAAGGAATGGTGTTGTTTTGTAACCTTAGAGAATATTTTATGAAAATAATGAAAAATTTCAGAGTTGTAAAATAAAACATAAATAAACTATGTTGAGCTAAAAATACAAAACTACCATATGGCTAAAACACCATATAAAGTCAACAGATAAATTTTTTAAATGCCCACAAAATTGCAACTCATAGAGAATTCCTTAACCTTCTTGATACGGAAAGAATACAGGAAATCAGGAAAGTACAACCAATCAGAAAAAAAAACTGATAAAAAGAACTGAAAGCAAGTCAGAGTAAGAAATTAAAAATGACCCATTAAAATGCAGAAAGATGCTCTCAATTTATGAGAAATCCTCATTGAGTTTGCATTATAATAACTTCAATTAAAGCCAGGTATAGTAGTGTCCTACTGTTATCCCGCACTTGGGAAGGTGAGGCAGGAGAATCCTTTGCAAATTTGAGACCAGTCTGGGTTACAAAGTGAGCCCAAGGCCAGCCTGTACTGCATAGCAAGACCCTGTCTCAAAAAGACCAAACAACAACAACAAAATAAAATAAAATAAAATAAACTTCAATAGTGTCCACTCTACTTTCTATCTTTTATTCTCTTAATATTACTACTTCAGGTTGAATATTGTTCTGTGTTCACACTGTTACAAAAAATTTTCTGGGGACAGCCAGACCCTAGCCTTTCCCTGTGAGTCAGAGCCATTTGTGGACTACGGTGGGAGAGAATAAGGCCTCATCAAGAAGCAAGCCCTCCCTGCAAAGCACTGTCATGTGCAGGCCACCTCCAGTGGGGGACAGCCAGAACCCAGTCCCTTCTGGTACTCAGGCTGGCAAACAAGAAGAGCCAATACCCACCCCCCTCCATCCCCTGTAAGCAACCAGCTGATTCAGAGAAACACAGGCTGCAATGATAGCTACTGAGGTGAAATGCAATTTGATGCTTGTGGTGTTTTGGTGTTTCACTGACTTTGCAGGTGTAGGGCCAGTAGTGTGATCATCTAGTCAGAGGATAATGGTAAGCAGTGTGGCATCTAGGGGGATCTCCTTCTGAGGGTGGTAGCCATTGCTAATTCCCTATTGTCTTGCTTTGAAGTGCTGTATCATTTTCACTGTTTTGTTGGATTGAGTTTTGTTCTGTTTTATTTTGCCTGATTTTGTTATATATGATGGCGAGAGCAGCTATTTCAAAGACAGCAAGATACATCCTGGTAGCCATTTTGGATTCACTATTGTCTTATTTTGAAGTCCTTTATTGAATTCATTGTTTTGTTTTTGTTGGTTCTATTCCATTTTGTTCTGTTTGATTTTCACTATGTCTGAGGGTATCTGCAGCTGTTTTGAGGATGGCAAGAGGCATTATGGTATCTATTGTTGATTTTGTATTGTTTTGAAGTCCTGTGTCACACAGGACTTTGTTTTGATTGGTTTTCTTCTGTTTTATATTCCTTGGCTTTATCTTCTTTAAAATATAAAATAAAAAAATTTTTCACGGATGAATATTGTAGCATACTATAATGATATTTCTTTTCTTACCTTTTGTTTTTCCTGGAGTTAATAATTTCCTTGCTTTTAATTTACCTAATTTTTTAAAACTTTTTGATCACTTCATAACTTCCAAAATCTCACACAGTGATCTTCTACAAGGTCAACAATATCCATTAATCTATAACCCCTTCCTACTTCTTAAAGTCATACCATCTGAGAATCTCCCTTCTTTTCTCTAAATTGGTGGCTTAATAAGCACTGTACCCTCACATTTCCTCTTTGAGTCCACTTTGCCTTTCTTCTAAATTAGATTATCTGTTTCTGGGATAGTATCTCTTCTTCTCCCTTGGTTTATTCTCTTGGTTTGGTGGAGCATAGAGTAGGAACTTGATCAAGAGTCCAAGCATAGAATCTGGCTTCTAGTGTTTGGGAATTTAGCTTCGGGGGGGGGGCACATAAAAGAACATTACTGCATCACAGTGGTAAATAATATGTCTACAAGAGGTAGAAAGCATGATATGGGTAGAATATTTGGGTCAGGTTACACAGAAAGCCAAAAGTATTTGGAATAGTATACTATCCTCAGAAGATTGCTCTCATCTAGGGCTTTGTCATCTCCAGAATCACCCCTGCTGTCTTCAGGCACTAGACACCTGGCAATCACAGTTAGATGGCTCAGGTTGTGGATTGGCTCTCAGAGCTCCAGGCTGCATGCAGAAGCTCTTGTGGGAATCTGTGACCATTCAATTAGCATGACTCCAGTAACCATAGGCTCGCTGTGCTGTTAACTTCCTTAATTAATCTTTTGTCCAATTAAGGCAAGTTTATTCTTAAAAATCTGCCCAGAGGCATGGGTATTCTCCTCCACCAACACTGAAGTTCTGTACCTCTTCCCCAAGCAAATATTCAAGGGTGATTGTTTAGACCTTTAGGTTGAGTTTTCAATATTATCCCCTGATCTATAACAAATTGAGTCCTCATCCTAAGGAAGCTGATACATTCTTTGAATCCAGCTTGGACAAACCAGACACCCAGAAAGAAAGTGGAAATGGGAGGGGCATGAAGAAAGTGTCAGGACAGGGCAAACACTCTACCAGTGAGAAATGAAGGACGAGGAGAATGCGAGAGCATGGAAATTCCAGAATATCAAGGAGTTGCTCAATAGGCCAAGGTTAGAGACCCTTAGTAATAAATACTCACTCATGTTGAAATAAAGTGTGGGCCAGGCTGCCCTCTAGAGTGCCCATGGAATGTAGGGGGGCCTGACCTCACTGACAGGCATTTGGAATGTGACCTATGGCATTTGGTCCACAAGCACTTGCTGGCAAATCAAGGGGCTAAAGGGCATAGTTTCTCTTCTCAAGAATTCACAATTTCAGAGGAAAAACAGACCTTTTAACAACATAAAATTAAATGAAACCAGGGCTACATGCAAGAACAAGAAATTCCTTTTGACTAGAAGATCAGGGAAGGTTTTCTAAATCTTCGATGGTCCCCAAAGGCCCATCTATGATAAAGACTTGGTTGCCAGCCAGTGGCAATATTGAGAAGTACTGTAAGCTTTGGGAGCTGGGGACTGGGACAAGGAAATTGGGTCACTGGGGGTGTACCCTTAAAGGGAATATTGAGACATTTCCTCTGTGTGTGTGTTTCTCTCTTCTTCTTGGTCACCATCAAGTGTGTAGACCTCCTCTGTTGCACACTCCTCCCATGATGGGCTGTAGGCCCAAAGCAATGGGCCAAGTGACTTCAGACCAAAACCTCTGAAATATGAACCAAAATAAATCTTTTCTCCTTTTAAATTGATTATCTCAGGTATTTTTTTTGCAGCAACAGAAAGCTGACTAACTGTATCTGAACTGGACTTTGGAGAAAGTCTAAGGAAAATGGGGGAAGAGGAATCATGGATGAAGAAAGCATCAGCCTAAGAGTTACAGTGTGAAATGGCCTGACTTATTTGGTGAAGTGCTAGCAGCCTGAGGTAGTTGGACTTAGAAGGATGAGAAATGAAGGTGAGAAGAAAGTCTGGGTTAAAGTAAAAGTGTCAGATACTTAGAGAACCCTGAGCTTCATTTTTAGGATCTTAAATTACTAGAAAGGACACATGGAGCTTCTGTTTGCTTTTTGAGGGGATTTGGACATGATCAGATTTGTGTTTTCTAAAGAAGATTCTATTAGATGTTTGAAGAAATAAGATGAGAAGCAAGAAGGCCATTTAGTGAAGCAGACCCATGGGGGAGGGCCAGCCCCAATAAGTTCCCAAGAGATGCTGAGCCTGTTCCTCCTAGGATACTGTAGATGGTCACCAAGGTGGCTATGGATAAATGAAAAGGTGACTCAGAGGAAGGGGAGAGAGAAGAGTAACTGTTTCATGAAATAGCTGAGTACCCTTCCCAGAGATGCATAAAGAAGAGTGAAGACGTAGGTCAGGGATTCTCAAATTTAGCTGTACAAATTTGGAATCACCAAAAGGCTCTACTAATTTCTGGTGACTACACCATGTCCCAGGAGATTCTGATGCAGTTGGTCTGGGGCAGTGCTGGGAATCAGAAAGTGTGCAAGCTCTCCAGGGGAAGCTAAGGCACACCTGGGACTGAGACCCAAGAGTCAGGTGTTACCAGGTGTGATTTCCTAATGCAGGTTCTTCAGGCACAAATGATAGTTACCTTGCCAAGTAGTCACAAGTTACTGGAGTGAAATTCTGTTTCTCTCGTTTTGGAAGATAATACATTAAAATTTATTAATTGAGTATTTTGAAATCATTACTGAAATTATGTTTTCCCAACTACACTCAGGGCACATAAGTCAGTACCTTTTAATTCCTCCACTTGCGATAAGACCTTCATTTTCTTTTTGTTCTATTTTTTTGTTAATATGATATGAATTTTTTTCAATCTAACTTACAGTTACTGAACTATTTTTAATGTTAGAGTGCTTATAATTCAAGAATTTTTTGGCTTCTCCATTCAATTTAAAAAACAGATGTACAGTTCTTTAACTGTTTTCTGTGTCACCAGAAATCTTCTTTCAACCACAGTTTTCTCAATTTTAAACTTACATTTAGAAAATGTCTCCAAGAAATTTATTGTAAAGAAGGCCAAGGTATTTTGTGAATCCTTATGTGATGGCTAATTTTATGAGTCAACTTGGTTTGGCCCTGGTGCCCAACTTCGTGGTCAAAAACTGGTCTAGATGTTGCTGTGTAGATATTCTGTGCATGTGATTAATATTTACAAAGACTTTAAATACAACAGATTGCCCTTCAGAATGGGAGGTGGGCCTCATCTGATCTGTAGAAGGCCTTTTGAGTAAAACCAAGGTTTCACAGAGAAGAAGAAATCGTGCTTGAAATGGCTAACAAAAATCCTCTCTAAGTTTCCACTTGCTGACAGGTCTCTCAGACTTGCCAGCCGCTGCAATTGCATGAGCAATTCCTTAAAATAAATCTCTGTGTATATCTCTCTATCTCTTTTCATCTTTATCTCTCTGCTCTGTTTTGTTTTCCTCCTCTCTTCCTTTCCTCTTCTCTATCCCTCTCCTATTGATTTTATTTTGCTGGAGGTTCCTGATTCATATACCTTGCATGTCCAGGCAATGTCTTTTTATAGCTATCAACAAAGAACAAATTTGCTGAGTAAAAATATTCCTGGGTCACAACTTTCAGCCCCCATGAACTTCTAACCCTTGGCATTGGAGAACAGTCGTAAGGCATCCTGGCATCGAGTCTTTTTAGTGTAACTTGATATTTAGTCCTGGAGACTTGGAGGGTTTTTCACTCCACAAGTTAAATGTTTTCACCAAGAAGTCTTCATTTTGGGCCACTTTCCATTATTATGCCTTGGAACCCAAGTGAGCCTTTTTAAAATCCCATAACGTGGCTATTGCTTCAGCTAAGGAATTTTTCACTATTAATGTATTTCCTTGATTCTAATATGGTATCAATTTAAAAAGCATACTGACTATACTTTTTGTGCGGGGGGTAACAGGCAAATTTTTAGATGTAAGATGCATCTTGCTTTAGAAAGTTCAAAATGTGAAAAAAGTGTAATTGAGGAAATGCAAAGCACTGGTTTTAGCTCCATGTATTCGAGCTTTTCCTTGAGGGTTTTGGGGTTTGGGCTTTCTCTTCTCCACTCTGTTTCTATCAGACTCTCCTTCATCCCTTTCACCACCTTGCTTTTTCCTGCTTTCTCAGATCTGCACATTATGTCATTTATCCACATTTCTACATCATCAAATCAGTCCTTCACTACCTTCAAGTGTAATTATAAGCTCAGCATCTGTAGAAGGATTTCCTTTTTTAAATCCTTCCACTATCATCATTCTCACATTTCTCATCCACATGTCTTTGAATAATTGCCTATGATTTTATGCGATGTTCCCCCCACCATACTTAAAAAGACCTATCTTTATTTATACTGTTAAGAATGCCACAGATTTCTGGAAAATTTTTTTTCAGGATCCTGCCTGTGACCATTCTCCAGATTCTGGTTTGCCCTCTGCATGTTCTACACGTATCGTTTTCATAACTTTGTTCTACCTTTCCCCACAGGTCATATTTTCCCCCTTCCCTGGCTGGCTTGACTATACCCGCACCCACAGGAAGATAATGTTTCCTGCCACTCTCCCCAGCCAGGGATAATATTGATGTGTGGGCTCCAGGCTGAGATTCCCATTTACAGGAGCCTCTCCTCCACAAGCTTCTCTCTCCCAAAATTGTCGTCTTCCTCCCTCCACCATTTGGTCCTCTGGACCTCTAGACAATACCTACAGACCCCCCATATACCCCACAATGCACTGCTCTCAGGGAACTTCCTGATTTTATCAGAAATGTCTTATGGAACTTCTTGGCTTTATTGGTCCCTCCCAGTGAATCTCAAAGTGATCCTGAGACAGTAAAAAATGGCTCCAGTAGCTGTCAGCAAACAGTGAAACTGAAGCAAAGTGTTCCCAACTGCACATAAACAACTTTTGCAGAATATGAACAATAATTGGA
>RJWM01012135.1:27313-57632 GCA_004363535.1 Dasyprocta punctata | reverse complement strand
GAGTAGTGATATGCCTGGATAGTTACTATGAGTGACAGCTGGTATTTGTGACATGATTGCCCTTGGGCAGTTTGCATTTCAAGTCACTCCTTATTGGTTGGTAAAAGTGAACTTTACTGACCATGCTGAGAAAACAAGTAGTGTCCTAACCCTCAGGAGAAGCTTCAGACTCCTAACATAGCATATAAGATTCTCTATGGCCTTGGACTTTACAACCAGGTATGCCAATCCCTTCCTCACACCTTCCATCCCAGTAATGCCAAATTTTTGAAGAGTCCCATGAATATACTCAGTTATTTCGCACCTTTAAGTTTTCACACTACTGATTTTTCTAGAGAACATTTCTTCCTCCTGATTACTTGGCAACTCTGCATCTGTCTTTTTACTATTTGTTAAATGATTTTTGAAAAATACTCTGTACCATGCTATGTATTAGTCTTAGAGAACACTACAGTGAACATGGCCTTGCCCTGCACACACAGATATAGGAATTGCAAAGCTTCTGTTCCCCTGTGAAGCCCTCCCTGAGCTGTGCCCCATCACTTGCCCTCCCCCACTGACTCCACCACTTATCATGTTTACAGTGTGTGGTGTCCTTATCACAGCGGCCTGAAACTGTCTACCTTCCTGACTAAATTGAAAACTCATTAAGAGACTTGGTTTTCTTCCATACTCTATCAGTGGCTTCTAGGTTATCATTACAAGTTTCATCAACATTTGTAGGAAAGTAAGGAAAGGATGCAGAATACACATTCCAAATATGAAAATTTGACAGTTAGCAATATTTGTCCCCTGGTAAAATGTCCACTGTCTACATTCCTGGCCATTCCCTCATTGTCCAGTCTTTCCTATTTGACTTTCTTTCCTCTCTGTCTCTCCTAATTCTGCTAGCAATCAGACCATATTTGTTTTGTGACTATTCTGACCTGCAGCATCCAATCTTTATTACAACACCCAGTGCCTCATGCAGTTCCCTGAGCCTGCCTGACTTCTCTAGATGTCCAATGTGGTTCCTGAGATCAGGAAGAAACACAATACAAGATCCAAAGAAACCCAGTAACATTCACACTCAAGGTCAGCTGAGCATGCACTGACAGGACACACAGAGAAAACAATCTAGAAACAAAGTATTTCATTTTAGCTTATAGATCAGTTTTCTATAATTTTAAGAAAGCATTTTTAAAAAATTTTATACTTCATTATTTGAATTATAATTAGGATGAGTATATGTGATAATAAGTTCAGTGTTTAATTATCTTCAACTTATCTTCCTCAAAATGGAATCTGGACCTAAAGTATCATCACCACATGTGAAATCGTTAGAAATACAAACTGCTAGCTATGTATCAGGTCTGCGTGTTAAGTCCTTTAAACTATTCTGGTACATGCTCAAGTGTGAGAATCACTAATCTAATGCTGATGCCTCAGAGGAGACTGATGCATTGAATCTGAAATGCAAAAGGGCACCTTCTAATTCAGGATGTATTGAACCTATACAAATGATAACTCATTTATCCAGGCTAACCATCTATGATACAAGAAGGGAAGACATCATCGCTGCTGGTTTAATAAAAATGAAACTTAATCTGGGCTCCATGGTGGGTTCAAACCATTACAATCGGTATTTTCAGAGTTGCAGGGTTAAAACTTGCTCAGTATGATTTTCAAAATGTTTTGTCTATTGATGATGATAGCATGCCATGTTCTCGATTAATTTTTTAATCTGGAGGTGTGGCATGTGAGAGGCCCTGGGTCCAATCCCTAGGCTCAAAAATATATATATATACTTCTTATTTTTTTCACCCAGGGATAAAAAGAGCATTCTACCAACACGGCATAAATCTTTAAACAATAGTGCTAGTCTTGGTGTTGACTGTCCACCTTTGGTAATTAAAAAGATTAAGACTATTAACATGCTTTTCACAGTAGTTTATTTACTGCCTTTTTAGAATAAGAGTTGTTTCCTGTATTTACTTGCTGCTTTACCTATCTCCATTGCATCTCAGTATATAAAATAATGCTTAAAAATCACATTGAATATGTTTGAACTGTTATAAAAGGCAGTTTGCATTTTAATCTATGCATTTTTAGAAGTTTCAGAGAAGTAACTGTATTCCTTGATTACAAAGGAAATGATGTAAAAGCTAGAAACTCTGCCCCTGTGTACCTCTGTGTACATGAGTAAAGTTATCTCAATTTTACAGAGGTTCCAATTTCAAATGATAAGGCTTAGACTATGTCATATTTAAATTTAAACTGCTTCTTGAATCCTGTTAATATTAATATATGTGACATACATTAAGGACCACAGTGATTAGTAAGCTCTATTATTGTAGCTGGTGAGCTTCCCAGAACTACAGTTAGAGTAAAACAGACATTACTATCTGAGTAATCCTAGACTCATTCCCTGTAGGACAGCAAGAGCAGATTATCTTCATGGTTTCTATGTAATTAGGAGAAGTGCTTGGCATCCTGAAAATGGTATCATCCTCTGAATTTTCTCCCCAGACAGATATTTCAAAAGCATGTGCTCCCATCATCTCAGTGCCTGTAGTCATTATCAAAGGACCTCTTCCATTTGAACAGTGATATTAGGCTCCACTAAGATGTTACTATAGAGTTCATTGCAATCATGAGAAGCAGCAGAAGGGTGGTGGGGTTTCCTGTTTGTGCAGTTGCAGACAGAAAGCTCTTTAGCATTTTACATGGAGTCAATGCTGAAATGTCTTACTTATCATCCTCCCTAATGCCAGAGCACAAGAAGAGCAGGGACTTCCCAAAGCATTTAGCTTTGATGAATTTATTAACAATCTTGCAGTTGGACAATCTGGAAAGAAGCTATTTTTAACTTCAGTGTACTTGTAAATTTCAGATTTACAATTTAGCTTTCTTATTTAAAAACTTAGGTTTATTATAATCTCGGTAATCAAAGTGTCCAAAAGTCTTTATCTAGCCTTGATAGTAAACTCTTTCTAAAGTGATAGGAAACAGAAGTAGGCTTTTTGATTGTCAGTGCTGGATGATGATGATAATTTTAATTCCACATATTTGTGCTGTGAATATAAATTAGTATATCTGTTATAAGGAACACTATGGAAGTTCTTCAAAAAACTAAAACTAGAACTACCACATGATCCAGCCATTCTGCTATTGTTTGGATCTAAAATGTCTCCCAAAGGCTATGTGTTAGTCTTGGTTCCCAACACAGCAGTGTTCAGAGATAGAGCCTTGGGAATGATTGGATCATGAGGACTCTAATGCTATCAGTGGAGTCATCCACCAATGGGCTTATAACTTGATGGCACTTTTGGAGGTGATGAAAACTCAGGAGGCAGGATCTAACTGAAGGGGGTAGGTCATGGGGGCATGAACTTGGGGACTACATCTTATCTTTAGCCCATCCTCCCCTTCTCCCCCTCCTCTTCTCTTTCCTTTCTAGTTTCCATGAAGGTAAACAGTTTCTTCCTCTACAGGCTCCCACCACCATGATATCCTCCTTTACCTCAGGCCCAGAGTAATTGAGCCAGCAACCATGGACTGAACCTCTGAAACTATGAGTCAAAATAACTTGGTTTCCTCCTCTAAGATCTCTCAGGTATCTTTTTTTTTTTTTTTTTTTTTTTTTGGCACCGGGGATTGAACTCACAACCCCGCGCCTGCCTGACAGGCACGTAAGCTGCTGAGCCAAACTCCCGGCCCTGGTTTTTTGAGGCAGGGTCGCACTATGTAGCTCAGGCCGGTCTTGCGCTCACGTTGCAACCCAAGCCGGCCTCGAACTCACAACGCTCCACCTACCTCAGCCTCCCGAGTGCTGGGATTAAAGGCGTGCGCCACCACGCCCGGCTCTCTCAGGTATCTTGTTATAGCAATGGAAAGCTAATACATATCCCATTTCTGAGTATATATCCAAAGGGAAAAAAGTCAGCACATCAAAGAGATATCTATATTCTCATGTTTATTCCAATGCTCATTTTTAAAATTTGGCTTATAATCTAAGAAGTTATGCACATAAGACTTTTTAAAGTCAAGGCTAACAATTTAAAAAGGAAAACTTTTCTGCATTATTTTCAAGTTCCACTTCTCAAATCAACCATATTCAACTTCTCAACTATTCTTCTTGTATTTACCTTTGCTTTTTTATGTCACATGTCTATACAACTATTTTTTAATTTTCTATTTTACATTATGAACTTCCTACTATGAGTGGAGAATTTGAGTTTTGCACCTTCCTGTCTGTTATATCTCTACACCTGTCTCTTTGCCTCTCTCATCTTTCCTCCACCCATCATTCTAATATAATTGTATCGCAATTTTTAAATAAATCAATGTTTATAACATCACCATGTAAATAGTTTACACAGACAAGCCCTTATTATTCAGAATATATTTTCTAACTTACTGATTTTTCAGAACTCAATAAATGCCTTGGAATTTTTACATTGCTTGGTTTCCTGATTACTTCTAAGTCATCCCTAAATTCTCCAAACATACTGAAAATTCCTTTTATTATGGTCAAATCCTGTGGGTCATCCACTAATCCCATTCCTTCTTAGGAGATAGCCATTCAGTTGTGGAGTTTTCTGACCCATTCCAATCTGAATGGTTTGCTGCCTGGTAATCCTAACCTCCCTTTACTGTCATTCTAGGTATCCCCATCAGCTCTCTCTTCTCTCAGAATCAACATCACGGGAAGTTCATGTCTTTGTGTCTTTCTTGATTTACTCCTACCCTTTGGTGGAGTTTAATCTCTAGTAACTTCTAAGAAAAACCATGTGAGACAGATGTCTTTGAAACCTCTTTTTTGAGACTGAAAACGTTTTCATTCCTCTCTCATACTTAACTGGTAGTTTTGCAATAGCAAGCAGAAACACCAAAACGAAACCCAGACTTTGGAGGCAGATTTATTTAGATTGACAGGCACTGATTGGGATCATTCCCAAGATATCAGGGCCCAATGTCTAGAACTTATATTGGATAAGCAAGCAGGAAGTACAGAGGCAGAGTGACTTGTCAGTTAGGAACTGATTTACACAGTGTGCATTATAGTAACCTACTATGCATCACAGTGACCAGATGTTTCTAAGAGGAGGAACTGGATCTAGAATAGGAGCTATTATTACCTGGGCAACTAACTGAAGTATATTGGCTGGGGTGGAGGTGGTATTTCTGCTACGGTTTGGGTAGATTAAAAAAAAATCTATGTTCTATCTTTATTATCTTCTAACTTTCAGCATTGTTGAAAATATGACATCATTCCTATTCCTAGTGCTTTATAAATGATGTTTTATCCCCTCTGAATGTTTTTATTATTTCTTTGATCAGTTTTTCCCCTCATCTTCCCTGGAATTTCTTTAAGTTAGATGCTGAACCACCTAGATTAATCATTTTGAATTTTTATTATTTTTATAGAAATTCTCCTCAATTTTATTTCTCAAATTTCCAACTAACATTTTACTTTTGATATTCAAATTATAATTTCAAGTGTTCTTTCTTATTTTCTATACATACTTTTTTGTTTTTTGGAGATAATATTTTTCTTAGATATTTTTTAAGATTTTAACAAATTTTAAAAATTTCCTTACTGTGCTTCCTGAGTCTTTTGTATGTTTTTGTTTGCTATATCCCTGACTCTGTCTCTCTATCTTGGTCCTGCTCTCACCCTGCCCTGGTAGATATCCTCAGATACTGCCAGCCACCAAGTGATACATTCATATCTAAGTATATAATATTAAAAGCCAATTTAAGCTCTTACTGTGGATCCAGAGATTGTCAACTGGTAGAGTTCACCCCTACTGTTTAGTTGGGAAAATGCCAGTATCTGTAGGATTTTGGGCTGATAAGTGATCTTAAAAAGATACCTTCAGAAAGGTCCATGTTACTCTTCGGTACCAGCATGGACAGTATTATAGAGGCCAAGCAGAGGCAGTGCCTGGGGATTTCCTCCTCCAACATGCAAACTTTCACTTTGTCCCTCTGTTTTCACATATCATACCGCCCTGCCTGGATTCAGGAGAGAAACTCCTGGTGGTGCCAGCAGAGGGAAAATGACCTAGGATCCTTCTTCATACTGTTAACCAATCCTATTTTCATCTTCATTCATATCCTGCCTTCAGAAGTAGCTAGGGCTTCTAAATTCTGAGCCTTTCTGACATGCTGCAGGTTTACCTACCCTGCTTCTTTCCCAAATGCATCTTAGCCACTCAACTTTCTGGTTTGTTTTCTGTCACTCGTCCATCTGCTTTCTATTTTTTTAAACTACAACACTTTGGTGGGGGGTGCCCAGGGGGAATTAAAACCACTAGGAAGCATGGCCCATAGGTTAGCTGAGGAGAGAGGCTGCCTGAGAGGAGGGAGCACAAAAGGAACCAAGTGCAGACTCAGGGCAAAGGGAACACCAGCCTGAGCTGAGACCTGAGAGCAGGAGGGGAGTAAACATGCCAGGTGGGAATGGCTGCAGGCACACAGGCTGAGGGGAACAAGGCTGGACGCTAAGCTTCAGAGCTTTTTGGCCTTCTCCTTCTCATTTGCCTTTTTCTGTTTCTGCTGCATCATCCCTGAGTTCCTGTGCTTATGGGAAGCAGAAGAAAGTCACCAAAAAGGCATCTCATGTTTTCCCTTAACTCAGTCACTCTGCTTTTTTATATTCTTTTGACTGATGAGCGCTGCAGGTCATGGCTGCAGCCTGCCTACATTGTGTCCCCTCCTTCCGTCTGATGTTGTAGACCTGTTTTCTCTCTTCTAAAATTCACAGACAGCTTTCTTCTGTTCCTTTTTTTTCTGTAGGTTTATGTCAGTTTTACTTCTTTACCATCATTATAGTATGACTCCAGGCAGAGATAAATGTGTATTTTCATTCCATACTTTTAATGTGCATTTCTATAGAATCATACAGGCTAGAAGGGATTTTATATGTAACCTACCAATACTAGTGCTATCTGCTTTTTTGGAGTGTAACTTTTTCAAGATAAAATTTTATATAGAAATCCAATTTATAAAACAGGTAAGTGTGAAGACAATTTTGGGTTTGATTGGCAAAGGAAAAAGGTCCGCATCTAATTTCTTTTGAAAACATTTTTAAAAATTTGTTAAGGGCCTTTCTATGTTAGACACAGAATTAGACTAGAAAAACAGACATAAAGACAAAACATAAAGCTTTTCACCCACATTGCTCAGTACACATCTCCTTGCCCAGTCCTAGAGGTGCCCAGGAATTCTAGTTAGAGAATGACTGACAATCTGAGATCCTCAGGGAGAAAGTAACTTGGTCAAAGGAAATCTTTCTGAGTCTTCCAGACCATCCTTAGGAGTTAAGAGTACTGTACTTAATGAGCATTACTATATGCAATTAAACAGATGATAGGTCAAGAGGAAAATCAGTTATGTTATGAATACTTTTTCACATGGGAATGTGGCATAAGCTAGAAAAAGACTATCGATTGTGCATAAAGCTTCTAATAGCAGTAACTAACCACAAAAAACTGTTCATCTTTATTCCTGCTGTTTCCTTTGAAGAGATTACTTTTGCTTATATAATTAAAATTCCCAAATTAAAAACTCAAAATCAAATGTAAAAGAAGAAAATCTCAGCCTTTTCCACCTAGAACCTTTAAGAATTGGTGTATGAAAATTTACTGTCTAGTGCTAGAAGTTATCACAGGCTTTTCAGATTAAAGAAAAAGAAGAAACTGAGAAATAGGGTTTTATCCTTGAAACGCAGTAATTCCATTTATAGAGGCTGACAACATTAAAAAAAATCAGCTTTGTTTTTCAGACTAAATCTCTTCCAATGACTGACTGACCTTCAGAATGATGGTCCTTTCAGCTTGACTGAATGCAATCTGCTTCTACAGGACCAGTTAGATAGGACAGCTCCCTCTTACAGGGACTGTAGACCTAATACCACGCACTGCCAGGTCACCACTGGATCATAAGGAACGGCCAAATTTCAACTGACTCACCCTTGGAGACTGAAAGTCAGCAATAATATCAACAAGAACAATAATAATAACAACAACAATAAAAATAATAATAAACAAAATTCTTTGATTTTCCTGACCCAAGAGCCAGACACTCAATCTCTATTAGCCTTGTTTCCTCACCTGTAAAATGAAGAGGTTGGGCCAAATGTCTATAAGGTTTTTCCCAAGTTTATCGGATGCTACAGTAAAATCAACATGCATCACTGCAGTTTAGAACCTGAAGAAACTTACCAAGAGAGCTGCAACCCAGGACACTTTCCAAACACCCAGCCAATGCTTCAATGTCACTGTCCTGTCAAAACAAAAGAGAAACACTTATTGTCTCTGTATCATAGAAGAATATTTAATGACACAGAAACATGTTCTTGCTATACTTAGGCAAAACCAAAAACCCCACACAAATATGATTTTTTTCAAAATTATTTTATGTTTTAAAAGCATAACAGCCTCTCCTTTTCTCTTTTTCTCTCTTCATAGCAATACCTATCACTCTGTCTTTCTGTTAAGAACATGTTAAAAGTTACAACTTTTAACAGTAGTTTTGACCAAAAAGTGAGATTATGAATGATCTATCTGTATGTTCTCTTTTGTGTTTACCTTTTCTAAATTTTCCATAGTAAACAAACTGGCTATGGAAAATTTGTAAAAATTGTAAATGCTATTAGAGTGAGAAAGAGGTTTTATTCAATCAATAATTTACCCCATACCTCAGGAATCAGGTGACAATTTTTTGGAAAGCATATCTGCCACTTCTTCTTCGGAAGTGCAAGGCCTTCAAGGAATCATAAATTTAAGAATTATACTTTTTTCATCTATCTTATCCCTCCTTAAGAGTCAGACATCCTCTACGAGAGCTGAGGGAACCCCAGAACTGTATTTGATAACATGTGTCATCTTCAATGCAAAGTAAATATCCATTCTCCAAGTAGGAGGCTGGAAATAATCTAAAATATATGTTAATGATCTAGGAAAGTGGAACTGCTTATTTTCATGTTTATAGTTATCCTGAGAGAAACTAATAATCCATGGTTCATTTCAAATCAAGCAACAAATTTCACAGCGATTTCTGTTGATTTTAGAAAAATGTACAATAGTGTAGTAGACTACATTAATGTACATAATTGTGTTGGATTTTACTTATAACATCTGGTAAGGCCTGGGCAGTTACTTTTTATGTGTGTTAAAACTCAGCATCATTTCATGCTGAAAATGTATAGGAAAGGCAATGGATGTGGAAGGCATGCCTGTTAATGCTGGTCAGTGAGACCAAACCACTAAAACTTGGTGCCTAGACCAGGAATAGAGAGGCAGGTAGGTACCAGGCATAGAAACAGAAGGTGGCAAAACAGACCCTTTCCTTCATCTGCACACTTGTGTTCTGCAGACTTATAAGTCTGAATCAGAGAGGAACTCAGCAGAGAGGTGGCCTCTGCCAGAAGAAGTAACAGTGCATGTGCAGGTGAGGACACTGGCCAGGAGAGTCCAGGTTCTAAGCCCACTTTCTCCATTTTCATGGCGTGGGCCAGCAGTATGACTTTCTAGGTCTTAGTTTTTGCATTTGTTGAAACTAGGGGGCTGTCTTAGTCCATCTGTATTATTCCAACAAAATGTTATAGACTGGATGGCTTTTACAAAACAAGAACATATTTCTCATCATTCTAGAGACTGAGAAGTCCAAGATCAAGGCACCAGCAGACTTGCTTAAGGGTTAGAGCCAGTTTCCTTGTTTATAAATGATATTTCCTTTTGTCCTCACATGCTAGAAGAGAGTTTCACTTGGGCTATTTTATAAAGACAAAAATCTACTCCTGAAGACTGATCCCCTCCCAGAAGGTTTCAGAACCTTATACTACCACAGTGTGATTATATTAGAGCATATGAAAAATATGTAGGCCATAGCAGGAGCTGACTCAGATGATAGTTAAGGAGACTTCTAGTTCTAAACTTCTGCTGTCCTGGCTAAAGAGGTAAATGGAAAACAGGAGTGATAAAATTGCTTCCAAGTATGGCTAAACAATGTCTCCCATGCATAACCTCCTAGCCATTCTTCACAAAAAGAGGTAGAGCCTCTTTCCCTGTCTCCTGAACTGACAAGGAAACTAGGTTTGTTCCATAAAAACGTGGCAGAAGTGATGCTGTGTGACTTCTACAAGCAAGCTTTGAGAAGCTATGCAGCTTCCATTTCACTTCCTTGGTAGCCAACGACCATGGAAAGAAGTCCACACTAATCCACTGGAGAGACCACATGGTGAGAGGCCTTGAAGCATGAGAAGTCTGGGAAGAAAACAGGAGTCTGGGGAGACAACAGCTGCACCAACTGTAAGATGGGTAGGCCAGATGCCTAATGTTAATCATCTCCCAATATAATTGCCATGTGACAGTGAGGCCATCTTGGGCCCCCAAGCTAAGCTCCCAGTTGAAAGTAATCATAGGAGTGACTTTAAACAATATCGCATGCAGCAGAAGACAACCCAAGAATTAGAGAAAACGGCAAATCATTGTTTTAATTTCAGGGAGCTTTTTTTTTTACAAGAGAAAGGTAAACTGACCCTAGACAAACTAAAGCTATGTATCAAGCTTTTTCTATTTTTTATGTCCCTGAACCTAGCATAGATTCATGAAAAATGTTGCATGTACAGCTGTGCACCTCTTTTTCAGTTTCTGCAATTTGCAAGGAAGTGAAACAGAAGAGTGGCATCCAGGCTTTGGGCAGCTGTCTACCTCCAGCTAGATAGTGGGGTTCTCCATCTTCAAAGTGTATAATTCCTGGGAAAGTAGAGGGGAAAACATACTACTTCATAATTCTGTGGCCTCAGCTATATCAATTAATTCCCAAAACTGAGTTTCCTCATTTGCAAAGTAAGGAAAATCATAGTCTCTAACTCACACAGGGCACTTAGGAGAAGCAAATGGAAACAAAAATTTACAAAACTTATATAATCTCATGAATGGCTCATTGGAAATACCAAATGAATGTAAGATGAGAGTTGGGTAGGATGGGATAAGATGACAGAGAGATAGACACAGAATATTAAAGATTTCCGGTCACAGAGTCTGCCACAGAACATGAAGAGTCTCAGTAAGTGTTTAAGTTGAATCAATAAAATAAAAACAGTAAGATTCAGGGACAGGGCTGTAGGAAGCATGTGGATGACTCTGACATCATTTGTATCCACTTAATTCAAAGGTTAGGGGACACCGTACAGGGTATAGGGAGAGCAGAAATAATCCTAATACTACTGGATAAATGGATGATTGAAGAATATTAATTTACTAAGGTCTCAACATGTGTTACTCTTGTATCAGCACATATAGTAAATCATTTAAAGTCTGTGAGGTAATAGGGTTTTTCTCCCCCATTGAACAGTTTTCATAATATGACCAAGGTTGCATAACTAGGAAGAGATGAAAGAGACAGTTTATGTCTCCAGAACCTGATCTTTTCTTAGTCACTAAGTTACACATATATAAGGGAAAAGGCTGAGCTCTTTACCCACAGGAGCTTACAATGTTGTTAAGAAACCAGAATATAAACTTATAATGCAGCCAGGGGACAAAGCTCCTGAGGAAAGCCTGGGTGAAGAAAAATGGGTTCTTCAAAAGGGACTTCCAACCCCAGGTTCTGAAGAGTGGTTTAGTGGAGCATCAGTCCTCTGGCTAAGCACAGCTTTGTCAGGAGGCACCCACACAGTGGAGCAAGCAAATAGTATTACAAGTGAGAGGGCACTTTGACCCCTGTCAGCTTCCCTTCCTGTCCCTGTGGACCATGGATCCAAAGGTTATGGACAATGACTGAGCTGAATTGATATTCCCAGTAAGGGGCAAGTTATTTTCTAACTCTAAACTGCAAGTAGTGGTATAAAGACTAAAACTGCCAGATGTACCTATTTAAAACTTTTTGACATCTTGAAACAATTTCAGACTTGTAGAAAAGTTGCAAAGACAGTACAAAAATTCCCATCTATCCTTCACTCTGATGTCAATTTTTTAAATGTTTATCATTTTCTCATCTGTCTACAACAGGGTTTCTCAACTTAGCTCAACTGACATTTGAAACCATATAATTCTAATACATTGTAGTTTGTTTAGTAGCATCAGTAGGCTCACAACACTAGAGGACAGAGAGTCTTTTCCATCTAACTGCCTCAGCCCCTGAGTTGTGTCCCAAGACACTGCCAAACCTCCATGATGGGCTATATGTCTCCTGATTGACACCAAGCTATCTATCCATCGATCGATGGACTGATTGGTCTATGTATCTATCTCTCCATCTATCTATCATATATTTTTCTACTGGTCAACTCTGGAAGAATTTGAGGACCAACAGAAATGAAATTAATGGTTATAAACTGTAGAATAGAATATGATGCCAACTCTACCTTTTAATTTTAAAATGACCTTGTGCTTACCAAGCAAGTGCTTGAAACGCTGAGTTAAATCCCCAACCTAAAATGAAACTATTTTGAAAAAGAGACAATTCATAACAAAGATCAGAATCTACATTTTTTAAAAAAGGCATCCAAGTCACTCCTGGTGTTTCCAAAATTATTATTTATCTGAACACAAATGACCTCATCAGAAGACACCCACCACACGGAAGTGAATGTCTAGTCTTTCTAAGCATATTCCCGGATACTCTGCCCCACATATGCACTTTCACAGAGATCTGGTCATGGAAAACAACTATCATAAACATATTATAGCTGGCACGATATGGAGATTAAAACTTTAGTTGAAACTTTTACATTTTCTTATTGTCTCAGAGTTTAAATTGAATTTTCTGGAACTAAGCAGCCTGAAAGAACAACTGCATTTCACTTGATGCCAAATCACAGTACCACCAGCCTTCAGCCATATCAGCCTAATACTGGGATGCCAGAATTTCACATGCTCTGAAAATAATAAAATAGCCCCTTTGTTCATGAATTCAGATTTCTTCATGCCCCTTTTCCCATGACCTTAGGATGGAGGTATCTCGGAGGTATGAGGAACATCTCGTAAGATTTAACTCTGAAAAGTGGTCCCCCTGATGTAAGTTCAGTCAAAGATATAGATTTTTTCAGGAAAAATCTGGTCACTTGACTTATGAATTAGAAATTGCTTCTAAGAACGAAAGGGTAGTTGTTTTCAGTAAGTCCAGTTGGACTCATGACAGATATGGTAACTATCAATGCCTGTCTAACAGCCACAGAAAGAGCTATGGTATCTGAAGTCTTCTCTTTTAAACAACATCTATGTACAGATATTTAAAATAACACTTGCTCTAAATATGTATTTATTTTTGAAAATGGAAGATACAGAAAATCATCAAAGAAAATAAATATTATCCCAAACACCACACACACACACACACACACACACCCTCGATCTTTTCTAAAAGACCTGTTCTTTAGATGTTTTAGATTCTAGAAAATTTAGATTCTAGACATATATGTATGTATGGTCTATCTTTTAGATATCTGAGATATACTACATGTGTATGATATATATATATACATATGTATGTATATATATATACACATATGTATGATTATATAGAGAGATATATGTATACACCAATGAAACATACACACATAGATTTTGTTTGTATTTGTAAAACTCCAAAGAAACATAATTTTAATAGCTGGAAAATATTGCATGATAAGCCTCTGCCAGCCAGCCGCCGCCACCAGGAGGCTGCTTCCTGTGTGCAGCCAGCATGAGTGGAGAGAGCCAGCAGATCTGCTTCTGCCTGCTGGCCCCCACCACCGCAAGGCTCCTTCCTGTGGGCAGCCAGTGCAGGCATAGAGAGCCAGCTGATCTGCCTCTGCCTGCCTGCTGCCAACAGTAGAAGGCTTGCTTCCTGTGGGCAGCCAGTGGGAATAGGGACATGCAACCAGAGGAGCAGCCACTGTGGGAAGTGCCTGGGACCCCACAACCAGCTTGCTAGGAGGAACCCAGGAGAACGTCAAGACGAAGGAGCAAAAGGCAATCTCAGACCTCTAGCCCACACAGAACAAGTCTGGGAGATACAGTCATGGAAGAAAACAGAAGTCACACACCAGAAACCTCCAAGAGGGTAACAACTGAAGTAAAAAAACAACTTCATGAGACTGTAAAAGTAATCAAATCATAAATGATATCTCAGGTAAAAGAAGAATTGAAAAACATAATGAAAATTTCTCAGCATATCTAAAGACATAGAAGATAAAAAAAAGAGGAGCATAAGAAAATGATGGAAACTTTGAATGAACAATATAGAAAGGAATTACAATGCATGAAACAGATTTAAAAAGATATCTAGGAAATTAAAAATCAAAAGCTGGCAAATTCACTTGAAAGAGACTAAAGATAGACTTTCGGACCTTGAAGACAGGATTGCAGCTAGTGATCATGAAAGGAAAGATCTTTTAAAAATAACAAGGAACCAGGAAATAACAATTCAATGGTTGCAAGACGATTCAAAGAGAAATAATTTAAGAGTGATAGGAATCAATGAAGAATCAGGGGTCAACACAAATGAAATAAAAAGGCTATTTACAGAAGTAATAGCAGAAAACTTCCCAAACACAGGAAAAGGATCTAGTAAACAGATTAAGTGAGGCATATAGAAATCCAACTATCCGTAACCAAAGTAAATCTATACCCAGACATATAATAATCAAGATCCCAGAAATTCAGCACAAGAACAGAATATCAAAAGCTGTTAGAGAAAAGAAACAGATCACCTATAAAGGAAAACCAATCAGAATCATGGCAGACTTCTCAACACAAACCATCAGGTCAAGAAGAGTTTGGAATGAAGTGTTTCAAATCCTGAAAGAAAACAACTTCCAACCCAGGTTGATGTACCCTGCAAAGCTATCTTTCAAAACTGATGGAAAAATCAGGTACTTCCATGATAAAGAACAACTGAAGGAATTCATGACCACCAAACCAACTCTACAAAGAGTGCTAAAAGATATTCTAGAGAGAGATAAAGATGACCATGGCTCCAGGAATAGAAGCAGAGGAGAATCGCCAAACATGACAGGCAACTGAATGAAGGGGAAAAGTGGAGCAGGAGGATAGCATGGCAGAGATGAACCAATGCATGCCAGATGTAACCATTAATGCAGATGGCCTCAATTGAGCAATAAAAAGAAACACAGGGAGAGTGGATCAAGAAACAAGATCCATCAATACACTGTATACAAGAAACACATTTAACTCGAAAGGGAATTTATAGACTGAAAATCAAAGGACAGAAAACAATTCTTCCATGTGACAGGAGACCAGAAAAAAGCAAGGGTAACTTGCCCATCAACCACAGAATGGATAAGAAAGATATGGTATTTTCATTCAATGAAAAGCTACCCAGATATACAGTAGGATAATCTCGAGGCTCTTGTAGGTAAATGGATGCAACTGGAGGTCATGTTCATGGGCAAAACAGTTTGAACTCATATGGGTGAACACTAGTATAAAAAACAGAAGGAGTAAGTGGGATCCAAAAACACAATAGATATTATAAAAGTGATGGGGAGAAAACACCTAGGAGGAGAAGGTGGTAACCAGTATTAATTTCTTATTGTCTTGTCTTGAACTCTTGTAATGTTTTCACAATTTTGTTAGGTTTGGTCCTATTCTGTCATGTTTTGTTAGATTTTACTATGCGTAATGGTATGGGCAGCTATTTTGAACATAATGGGATGTATTATGGTAATCATGGTAGGTTTCCTGTTATCTTGTTTTGAAGTCCTATAGTGCTTTCATTCTTTTAATTGGTTTTATTCTGTTTTGTTTTGCTTGATTTTATTACATGTAATGGTATGAACAGCTATTTTGAAGAAAATGAGACATTATAGTAACCATTGTTCCTGTTATCTGGTTTTGAAGTCCTGTAATGATTTCATTCTTTTGTTTTGACTGGTTTTAGTCTGTTTTCTATTATTTGATTTCATTCTGTATGAAGGCATGGATAGCTATTTTGAATAGAACAAGAGACATTATGGTAGCCATCGTTGATTTCCTATTGTCTTCTTTTGAAGTCCCATAATGCTTTCATTCTTTTGTTTTGATTGGTTTTATACTATTTTGTTTTGCTTGCTTGTATTGTGTGTGAAGGTATAGACAACTATTCCGAAGAAAGCAAGAGACATTATGGTAGCCACTGTTGATTTTCTGTTGTCTTGTTGTGAAGTTCTGTGTTGCTTACATTGTTCTGCTCTGATTTGCTTTTTGTTTTGTTTTGTTTTATTCTCTTTAAAATAAAAAATGAATCATGATAAAATTATATTGCATGTGCTTCTCTATATCCTGATGTTTAGGCAGCTAAGTTTTATTGTTGTAAATATTATTACAATGACAACCTTTACAGATCTTTACTTCATGCCATGGATATGGAATTACAGAGTCAAAGAGTTTAAACATTTAGAAAACCTCCTTTTATTGTCACACCCTTTGCTCTATACCCTCACTCACCCCAAGAAGTATATTCTGTCCACAATGAGCTACAGTGCCTATGTTTTTTAACTTCTTCTCTACTAAAATTTGTTTTATTTCAAGGAAAGATACAATAGCTCCATTAAATCAAAAATGAATGTAAGGCTCATGCATTAGCCCTCAGAGTATTTGTATTTCATAGGGGATAAAACTCCTATCTGGGGGATTAATATCTAACAGCAGAAGTTTAGGCAGCAACAAGCAGTCATACACAATTGAATGAGGTCTTCACAACGGTATAAAAATCACACAGCATGAATCTTCACATAGTTAGCAGGCAGTTCTGTTTTACTAAATGGTCCAGGTTACCTCCTCAAGGTTGAAGATTTAATTCTCCTGCTGACTTCTTGCCAAACCTTTTTGTTGTTGTTGTTGTTTTTCAGTGTTTCCTTCCAAGGTAGCTGATTGTGCAGCCTCTGTTTCTCTCTGCCTTTTTTCCTGGCTTGCAGATAATCTATTATGAGGCTCTTTTCTGACTGCCTCTGAGATGACCCCCAAAAGTGATGTCATATAATATACCCACTCCAAAATGTAGATTTCTTTTTTTGCTTTAACCCAAGGTCTGTGCACTGAGCTACATCCCCAGCCCTTTTTAACATGTTTCACTTGAGACAGGGTCTTGCTAAGTCACTAAGTTGCCCAGTGTGAGCTCAAACTTGTCAATTCTCCTGTCTCAGCCTCCCAGAATTACAGGCACCACCATCATAGGGACTGTCATTGATGCAATATCCATCATGAAACTGCAGGACAAATTTCTGTTGCTGGATCCAGAGAAAGTTCTTTTAAAAGATGGACACACTGTAGGTTGAAACCTAAATTAAAGCCCTCCTACCCATGACCACCACAGTTTCCATACAAATTTGTCATTGTGGAGTATACAATCATTAGGGGCAAGGGTTGTGTTGGGGGTGGGGGCTGTCACCTCTTTTGTGGAACAAATGAGAGGCAGACTAAATGTAGCTTTGTGCTTATTAGTCTATAAGGCTTTCTGGGGTTGGGGGGATAATTCACTGTTCTTCTTAATTCCTATTCTAGTAGCCTCCAAAGTTATATATATTACAGATCTTCTGATCCTTGAGAAACCAGACCCTTTATTGTGTAGGCAACAGACTAATTTGCCTTGGCCTTGGATCAAAACTATTTCTCACAATGCAATATACAGAACCTCTCCTATTCAACACCATAGACTGGCATTTATCAAAGTACATAGAAAAGAAGTATACCTAAAGAAATTTCTTTGAAGAATATGCTTTGATTTATAACTAGATGTTCTCCAAGAGCCTCATGTGCTCATAGGCAGATTGGATTATAGGGGCTCATAGCTAACTTACTCTTAGGAGTGGAATCTGGTTGGAAGAGGCAGGATCTGGATGGAAGAGGTAGGTCACTGGTGGTGTGGCCTGGAAGGGTATATTTCCCTCCCCAGTCTCTTCCTTCACTCTCTCTATTTCTTGTTCCACATACTATGAGCAGCTCTCATTCACCATGCTCCTTTGTCATGCCATCCTGCCTTGGAGCCAACAACAATGGGCTGAAACATGAGCTAAAATAAACCTCTCCTTCTTTAAATTACAGGTATCAAGTATTGTATCTCAGTGATGAAAAAGTGACTAAGAGAGGATATATGAAAATACTGCATACTGTACTATGGGGATGCAGAATACTTATGAAAATATTTAAAGTTTTGAGAATCACTCTAGAAAACAAAATCTAAAATTTTATTTTTCTAAACCTAACTTGCCATGAAAACCAGTCCATTCTGTGAAAGTTCCAGAATATTCCTTGGGAAATCCTCACAGAGAAAAATCTTACTCCCAAAGAATGGCCATCATGAAGATATCAAATAATAACAAATATGGGCAAGATTGTGAGGAAAAGGAATCCTTCTCCATTGTTGGTGAGACTGTAGTACAACCATTATGGAAATCAGGATGAAGATTCCTCAGAAAACTAAAATCAGAAAATACATTTGACCCAGCTATTTTCTTCTGGGTATCTTTCTGAAATGGTTAAAGATATTATATACTGTGCTCATGTTTATAGCAGCACTATTCATAATACCTAAATCTTAGAAGAAGACTACATGTCTATCAATGGATAAATGAATAAAGAAAATGTGGCATTTACAAGGGAGTCTGAACTGGCGTAAAGGAGGATAAACTACAGTCATATGTAGGGAAATGCATATATTTGAGTCTATAATGTTAAGTAAAATAAATCAGACAGACAAGCTTAAATATCCCATGGTTTGTCTTACCTGAGAAACCAAAATATATATAAAAAGAAATATAAAAAATAGGTAACAGGAAGTAGGGAGATAGATCATTTTTCAAAAGGGAAGAAGACCAAGAGATAGAAGGGGAGGGGAATGAAATGAGAAAAAAAAAACTAAGATGTGTCATGTAAATGTACCAATTCCCTATGTGAAGTGTGATCATCGTGTATTACAAGCATGTACTAATAAAACTAAAAATTGAGGAAAAAAATAAAAAACTCAGGTACTTCATTTCCCAAATGGCTATAAGAATCTGATGACTTTTCTTTCCTGAGCTTTACCTCTGAAATAATGGATGTATATGTATGTCCATACATATATGGTTGAGGAGTTTTTAACTATACAATTTTCTTTAAAACCACAGATATTAATGTGTTTTATATAATATATATTTTAAATGATAGCAAAATCTCCCCCTTACTCCTACTGTCATTCAAGAAATATTTGAGGAACTTGGGTGTATAAGATATGGTGTTAATGTATTAGTGATAAGTTAAAAGGTAACAAAATTCAATCAAATAATCATGTTTTCATTGAAGTTTTGGATTCATCACTTTGATATTGTGAATCTTGGATATATAGGAAATTAAAAGTTCAATTCTACTGCTAGCTTTGAATTAACACTTTTTTAATGTTCTGAAACCCTCAATTAGGGAGTCAAAAAGCCTGTGATTGCAAGCACTTCTATTGTTTTCTTGATCAACTGATTATTGATACAATTAAAGAATTTGGACTTCTCGAAAACACAAAAATCTCCCAATCTTGAAGAATTCAGTGATATGAAAAGCAATTTTCCAGTCCAGGAAAATTTTATGCAAGATTATTTTGCTATAATTTAGCCCTCTGCCAGACACAAGGACCAGATTCTCGAAAATATTCACATATGGATGCTCAATAACAGAACATGGTACTAAAAATATAGTCATCAAGCCAGTGTAGATACACTTATGCTACACAGCATCTTACATTTCATCTTTTGTTCTTAGAGACAAACCTCAAATCCTGTCATTTGTGTATACCTAGAATATTATTTCATTGCTTTTGTCTGTGAAAACCCAAACTTTCATTGAAAGCTGACAATATATAGATGTATTTTTGAAAATATAACTCAATAGCTATGCATCATATTGATACATTAACATTCTTTCTAAAAATAATCCTACTTATCATCTATATCCCCTAGGATAATTTCAGTTATAAATCACTAATAACATACATAAAGTAGCTTAAATAAAAAAATTTACTATATTACTTGTCACACATCTCTAGAGCTCTCTTTTTCTAAGAAAGTATATTCTTAAACTTTTTTTAGCCAGAATTGATGAATGTTCATCTTAAATCAGTCCCAGTGGAGTATGATGTTCAGACTGACTGGATTTAATCTATTTTTATCCAGATCCTAAAGTAAGGGTGGTTCCCGGCACAAAGCTGAGGTCCTGACAAAATGAGGGTCACAGCTGAGTAAGAGCGTGGACTGTGCAGTCAGCCAACTCAGGTTTAAGTCAACCTCTGCCATTTGCAGCCCTCTGTTTTGAGGAAATGACTTAACCTATCCATTCCTGCATTTCTCCTTCTGTTAAATAGACTGCTGGCAGAAGCAAACACGTTAGCATCTGTAAAGTACAAAGATCCATGCCTGGCATATATGTTGTTAAATACAATCTCCCCAAATGACTGTTAGTATATAACAAGCATGTACAGCAGCCCGAAGTAAATCTAGTTTCACTTTCTGCTCAAACTGTTGGAATGGATAAGAGCAATCAAAGACATCTGCGTTTGAGTTTGTTTCTCAAGCTGTTGCTGACAGTCTGGTCAAGAAGCATCATTGAGGCTGCAATTGAGCCCAGCAAAAAAAGTGGAGCAATGAAAGAAGAGTATATGAATTATGCAACAGACAAGTAGAACCCACTCATGGAAGAAGCCTTGTATAAAAGGTTTGCCTAACTCTAAAGATATTTAGCCAGTATGGAAGTAAACATGCAGAGAAAAGAGCTCAAAACAAAAAAGGGGCAGGGGGAGACACAAAACATTGCATCCCTCTCTTCTCCACTTCCCACAATGAATCTCTCCCTCTTGATAAAGGAGTTAACAGATAAAAGAATTATAGGTTGGGGAAGAGAAGCATTTGGTTAAGAAAACCATTGAGTAAGGCTGAAATTTAGAGTTGGAGATGATAAACCAATAAGGCAAGGGTTTAATTAAAAAGTTAGGTAAATGAAAACAAATTACATGGTTCTTGTTGAAGCTGAATATATAGATAAATAAGAGAAAGAACTGGCAATGGTATCTGTAAAATTATAACTGTATACAATATTGTATCTTGTGATAAATAAATGTTAATATGTGGATAAATTAGTGAATGAACAAAGGGTACCTATCTTCCATAAACTTGTTTAGAATGAGAACTCAGTTTGGGCACCAACAGTCCCTTAGAGATCACATGTCTATCTTTAGATAGTCTCAAGAGGTTTGATAATTATTCTGCTCACTGATCCTTCACCTTGAAGCAGTTAAAACTCAACTATCTTCCTCCATCTGGCCTCCTCAGCCCTCTCCTGGCTAGTGGGCTAATGCTGACCTGCAGAGACATATCCAGAGAAGGTGAGAAGCTACCAATCCGTATATAGGCAGCTTCATAGTTTCAGAAGGACCTTATGTTTCCACTGGCTGGAAGTTGCTCTCAGTGAATTGGAATCGATGCACTACCACCATGTTCTCTGTCTGCTGAACTGAGCAGGCACAGATTTCTAGATATATGCAAAAAGTGGGCATAGCTTCCATGATGGCTCTAGCCACAGAGAAGTACTCAACTGAGCTTCATTTTCCTGAGGCCCTAGGCATGTTTTCCTACTCATCTGTCCCTTAGACCAGTGGACGTGCTAGTATGAAGAAGCTTATTTCTTTCACCTTTTGGCCACCTCTCCTTTTGAAACTATTCTTGTTTCCTCCTCACCCATGAACACTCTGGACCCAATTTTTTCCCCTGCCAATGGAGTCCTCATTGTCAGCTGAAACCTTCTGAGTCTGTTCTTTAACTTTTGCTTCATCATCATTCTCATCTTTTGAGCTTCATCCAGAACCTTTCATCAAGCTTGGCTTACAGAATTCTAGGGTTTCTCTAGCCAGCACCTCCAAACCTTTAATCTCCTGTGAACCATTTCCAAAGGGTTCTAAGCCTTAGGTCAGGCAACATCACAGCATGATCTCATTTCTCTGGTATCAAAATCTATCTTAGTCACTTTCTTCATTGCTGGGACAAAACACTTGGCACCTGTAACTTGAAAAAGGATAAGTTTATTTCGGCTCATATTTCACCCTATATTCAGCTGGCTCCAAGGCAGGATGGCATGTAGAGAAGCGTGGCAGAGGAGAAGTTGCTTATCTCATGGTGAGCAGGAAGCAGAGCCAAGGGAGGAGCTAGGGAGGGAGATATACTCTTCCAGGTCAAGCCCCCAGTAACCAGACTCTACCTCCTAACACCAAGACAGCAATACCACTCCCATAATCCAATCACTCTACAAGCTCTGCCCCTGAACAAATAAGGCTTTAAGAGAGACATCCAGTTATAAGCCATCACAGTAGGTCTTCCTATCCCTTCCAAATGCCCATTTCCTCTATCATTTCACTTATCTATTCCACAGTCACTCATATTTGTTTGTTTGTGCATTGTTTTATTGACTACCTGTACCACTAGATTACATATTGCATTCATCCATTCATTTGTTCATTCATTCATTCATTCATGTATTCCACAATAAGAACTGAGTACTTCCTCTGCACCAAATACTCTTCAAAGTGCTGCAAATACCACAATTAAAAAAATAGAATCTCTGCCCTATTTTCTTTCATTCTAGGAGGGAGGCAGGCAGGGAGAGGGATCATAAATGAATGAGCAAGTCAATAATGGTAACTCAGCATGGAAGGCAGAAAAATGAATTCTTATGCCAGTGTGTGTTATTTAATTGAAGGTGGGCATATTTCTCTCCAGTAAGATGATATAGAAGCACAGGCAGGGAGGGAGAAAATTACTTCCACATCTCATGGGGAGGGCATTCCAGGCTTATCGAGGCAGTAAACCAGCTGGTGTGCTCCAGAAACAGGAATGAGATTAGTGTGAGTGGACTGGAGCAAGCAAGGGCAAATCGCATCCTGATGAGACAGAGAGGCTCAGCAAAGTGATGGTGGCGAGGAGATGCTGAAAGGCCATTTCACAGGTTTGGCTGCTTACTCTGAACAAGATGGGAGATTTTTCACTGGGAAATCAGTTAGAAACTATTGTTAAAAAACCACTGGGGAGGTGAAGGAGGCTTTGGCAGTAGAAGTAGAAGTATTAAGTTAAGGGCATTTCTGTACATACTTTGAAGGTCAAGCTAACAGATTTGTCCTACAAATTTGGAGGAATATGAGTGAAAGGAGGTGAGTTGAGGTAATTCAAGACGAGCTAATTTGGGTGGGACTGGGGTGTATATGGTTCCTGTTATGTAAGGATGTCTATTAGAGGTACATATGACCTCTAACTATACTCCTGGGCAGACTGCATACATGAATCTAGAGTTCTGGAGAGAGAAAAATGATTTCTTGAGGAATTGTCAGCCAATAGATATTCAAGTATGTGAGGCTGAGATGTCCACAAAACTGTGTCTGTTTGTTCACTACCATACATTCCTAGTGCCTAAAACACTCAAATATGTGACATAGGAAGTGAATGACCCAGTAATAATACATTTATTTTCCTTTATGTCACTTACATTACTCAGCAATTACCATATCCACTCTTCTGCAAACTGTATCTGCAACAGCCCTGGAAAATGTCACTAAGTTATAGAAACTACAATATCAAGGTGACCTTACCCATTTCCTGCACATTCATATGTACCTTTCACATCTCAGTTTTATCTCATTAGAAGCGAGGCCATTGCCTATATGCATTCATAATTTATGGGGAGCAGAAGATGCTGTTTATCACAAAGCCAAAGGACAGAGCTGATGCTTCCTTTGTGGGGGCTGCTCCAGAGTCAGGAAGTGGAGATGATAACTCCTATCTGACTACTCGCAATTGCCTTTTGCCCTAAAATGTACGTAGTGATAGGAAAGCAGTCACATCTGAAAAACTCAAACTGCACACAAATCTACCCCTGGCTCCCTTAACACTAAACGCCTCTGTTGCTGAATTCAGAATTGCTGAAATGTGACTGTCAATGTGTCTATGTTCCGTTGCTAATGCCTTGTTTACTCTGCGTTATTAAAACCTTCTAACTGCTGCTGCCTTTTATTAACACCCAAGTTCCAGTTAAGGCATAGCCTGTAGGATTGCTTTAGGGTTTCAAAGACAGGCATAGGCATCTAAAGACAGAATTCTTAAGATGTTTTGGATTACAGTTTGAAAATAAAGAGATGAGAAGAAAAAAGAAAGTGGGGCAGATGGACTGGAGACATGACATCTACACAAGAATAATGGAAGGTAATGGATTGCCCTGGTGCTGGTGGTCCAGTACTTCCTCTGCTGTACCCCATGCCCAAAGTTTCAGCAGGGCAACAGGCAGCTGCTGAGTCTTAATGAGACAAACTGATAAAGAATTTTCAAATTCCAAAAGGAAACCTTGGTGATACAAACCTATTTACTGAATATTACTCTGCAACCCCAGTCTTACTTTTACTCTCACTTACATTCCACAAAGTAAGCAGAGTTATCTTTGGTCCTGTGTTTAAATACATGATTTTAAATCCTCAGATTACAGCCCCTTGTCATACATATTGAAGCTGTCCTTGAGGTCCTAAGCACCTCTTTTTATCTCATTTACTAATTTCTATATTAAGTCATATATTCACCCCAAATACCTAATAGTTACATCAGTGCATATTTGCTTGTTTGAATCCCAGGTCTGCCACTGGACTGGATGACCCAAGTCAAATTAATTGTTGTTTCATAGTTTCTTAAATTTGTGGAATAGGATGGATGATGTAGACCCCACGTGCCTCCAGATTAGCAGGTTACATAGCAAGGACATCACCTCCAACAATGTCTCAGTGGGTCACACTCCTTTCCTCCTAGGTTGGATGTCATTAAATGATATCCACTCCCCCTTTTCAGAATAAAATACTTAGAAATTAAAATTAACTTTTTCTGTGTAATTGAATAACAAAATAGTAAGATATACCTTGATATTTTTCTGTTCACAAGGGCTATTTAAAACAATTTTCATATTTTTTTGCAGGCTTTTTTTTTGTACAGTATGGTTCAAATACCTTAGCTCTGGTGGCAGCTGGGGAGACAGGAATTGTCTGGAAGGGAATTGTTAAAGAGGGAGCAGATTGGGGGAAAGTACCATACCAATGAGTCTTATTGACTTAGCAAAAATCACTCCTCCACTCTCCCCAGCTCCCGGAGCAGCACAGCACTCACACTGTCAGTCATTGTCCCCTTGCTCCCATACCAGTTGGGGGCCTCTGCTTATCTATCAGCAGGGAGGCCTGGGACTGTGACCTTACCACTCTCATACTCAAATGAATACAGACTCTAGAATTCCTGCTCAATTTGGCTATCTTTATTCATCCTATTATCTCCTTCCTTTCCCTCCATGTTTTGGTACTGGAGAAACAAAATAGTGACTCTGAATTTAAAAGACATAGGAATGAAGACCTTTTAGAAAGCACACTGTGATATGTTCCACAGGAAGGTTTCTCTCATCACAGATTGATCAGTAATGTACTATGCTTTATCCTGGACAAAAGACAGCAGATAATGAGGGGAACGAACTATGACAATAATGAGGGCTGGGCTGGGGGCAATGGTAGTAATTGGACCATCAAAGTCATTCCTTTGAGGAACACACATTGAGTCTACACAGGCTAGACACAATGGGGGAGAGGCACAGCAAACTGGTAGAGTCCACAAACATGCTAGCAAGGCCAGCTGCTTTGTAGCCTGGGACACAACTCAGAGGACACTGATGGAGAAATGACTCTATGGCTTGCAATAGCTGGGCAGTCTGCTCCTTAGAGATAATGACCTCTGAGGTTCATTCAAGACAAAAACTGTTTCTTCTCATATATGAAGGGAAATGAGTTTGGTCAGATCATACAAACAAACACACACACACACGAAAACATAAATCAGTGTCACTATTGGGATTCAAGAGTCCTAGCAACTTCTATAAAAAGATACAGTAGAAGGAGAAATCTGCATCACTTAACAGATTAATTTTCATAATTCCACATTTTTCCTAGAACTGGTAAAAATTTTGCCTTTTACATAGCTCAGTAATTCTGATAAGTAAAAGAGGTCTTGTTATAGTGTCAGATAATCTAGTGCCCCTAAATACTCGCTCACACCCGATGAATTTCCTGTATCATCAGTGGTGGGGGAAGGACTATTATTGGCAGGGGAAAGACTATATGAAAGAGTGGCTAAAAGAGAGTTCAACTCTGCCACTTAGAAGCTTTGTAAACTTGGAAAAGTCACCTTCCTGAGCCTTAGTTTCTTCCCATATAAACCTGGGCTATCACAGGAGTCTCATCTTTCAAGGGACCTGAGTTTTAAAGTCAGCACCTGAGATAAATTCAATTACACACAAAATATCCTCTGCTGCTATTTTTCAAACACCAAAGGAGATAGTTGACTTGCACTGAAGGACTACGCTGTATGAAAAACCTGTATCTTTAAAAACTGTCACTCTAGGGCAGCAACTAAAAAAATGAGATTTATAATCTGAGGCACAGGGATGCAGACGCAGCCAGGCTCTGAGTATTCCACAGCCTGCAGCGTGTTCTTACTCTGGGGCATTCGTATTTTGATTGAACTGTGAGACAGAGTTGCCTAAAATTCCTAACTCAGGCCCCTTCTTTTCTTCTACCCCACTTTATCCCTTACTTTTACCCTCTCCCTTGTTAGAATCCACCCAGTCAAATTCTAGTTTGATGCAGTTCATCTAAAATACACGCATCAAAGGGTCACTGCAAGAACTAAATAAAATTTTTCATCAGTGGCAGCTGAGCAGTGTCACATCTCCTTTCAGGAGAGAACCTGCTGCAAGGGGCCCAGGGAGCAGACAGCCCTTCCCCTATCAATGCAGCCTCCAGAATGTACCACGGGGTTTGTGGGAGGGCAGCTCGTCCCAGGCGGCTCTCTGAGCCACACCCATGCCAGTTTGAGGGATGCGAGGGCCAGGCAACTGCTGCCTAGGGCAGGACTCTGCCGCCCTGCAGGCAGCCGACTTTGCCCTGGCACATCCTATCAGCCTGGCGAAGCCTTTTTCAGACCACTTCAGTCCAAAGTTTTCATCCAGTCTTTCACTCCCTTCCCTTCCCTTCCCTTCCCTTCCCTTCCCTTCCCTTCCCTTTCCCTCCCTTCCCTTCCCCTCCTTTCCCTTCCCCTCCTTCCCTTCCCTTCTCTTCCCTTTTCTTCTTTCACCTTCCTTCCCTTTCTTTTCCCTTCCTTCCCTCCTACCCTTCTTTCTTTCCTTTCTTTCTCCCTTCTTTCCCTACTTCCTCCTTCTCCCTTTCTTTCCCTCAAAGGTGCCACAGAATGATTTATGGATCTATCCACCTATTTCAACGGTGTTTCCCTTTCATTTCTAAATCTGTCTTGTCATCTACCTCCCAGAGGATCTGAACTGACCCAGAATATAAAGTACTGAGATTAAAGGAAGGCTCTGGGAATGTTAGAAATAACTTTTATTATTACCTGATTAAAAGAATGACTCCACTAACAGCAAAACTGCGAGGAATCTCCTCCCCTCATGGTGGTCTGATCCACAGCTTCTCAGGAGAACTGCAGGCCTCATCTACCCTGCAGCTAGCTCTCTATCCCCTGACTATGTTCCAAGCAGAAAAGAGCAGCTCTGCTTTTCCTAATGCTTCACTGCACTGAGAGAATTTAAAATCACCACAAGACTTGAGAAATTCTGACTAAGCTAGGGAAAAAAATTGGACCTCTGCAGTCCTCCTTAGCAAGACAAACCCCAGGGTTCTGAAGAGCCTTCTTAACACAAGCTTTGGTGAAAGCCACATTCGGTAAACAGAGTCTTTCCCAAGGGAGTCCTGGTCACGGCACTATTGTCAACCTCGTATGTGTATCACAGATGCACCTGGGCCATTTATTAGTCTTTGAGAGGAAAATGATGGTCAGGTAGTAAGGGAAAAACAGCAGAATTAATGAAACACCCAGCTTGAAGCCCTAAGAATTATCCTTTAGTGCACATGCAGCCCTTCTCAGAGACAGGTCATGCTGCGGAGAGCCCCGCTGTGATGATGGGGATCAACTCCATGCTCCTGGTACCTGAGACTGGTTCCAAATTTCACTGGGGTGAGCACAAACTTCACAGAGAAAGTACTAACAATACCATCATGGTTTGTGATGAAGTGTTATCAGTGTTTTACTTATCACAGCAGAGAAACAACTGGCAATCAACAGTAATTAGGAATTTAACAAAACTGTGCTTCAGAGATTCCACTGCTGAAAAGATTGTCATGGATGGCACAAGGACCCCATAATTAATCACAATAAAGCTGAGTCTGTTTTTCTTTCTGAAAGCACTCTCTCTATCAAAATATGGTTCCCATCTTAAGAAAAGGGAATCAATTTTGATCTGATTGCTCACATTAGAGCCATGGATATGATGACCTTTTAGGCACACCCTAGGATGCTCAGGGTTAAGAGCAATACTGGGGGAGGGGAGACAGAGCAATCCTAGAGATGACTGTAATCCACAAGACCAACAGTGACTGGGGTCTCAGCACTGAATTTGCAAGAATAATTAATTACTGTGTTCCTAAGAAAAGAATTCCAAGAGGAAGAATCAACACTAATCACAACCCTACACTGACTGCTTTTGGACAGGGAGAAACTACATTGAATTAGTACTAACAACAACAACAAATGGGCATGTAATTAACCTGTCTCCAATACAAATTACTTTCTTGTGATTTAAACTCCTGTTTCTATTTCACCACTTCCATGCTAGGTCAATATACCATATGCAGCAGAGGAAACACTGGCTCGTGAATGTGACTGTCTTGGGCCTGAGCATGGTTCCAAATCTTTCCCTAGCTGTGTGACCAAGGGCAAGTTACTTCTCTCTCAGAGACAGTTATGACTTTTATCTAGATATTCCCACCAAAACCTCATGGTGGGGCTTTTTGCAGGTGGCCTAGGGTGTGTGAATATGGATTAAGGATATGTGATAAATAAATTTATTTTGCATAGTTATAGGTGTGGATAATGGGAAGACCCACCCTGGGTGTGGGTGGTTCTGCCCAATAGGCTTGTATCCTGGATGGGGTAAAAGGGAAAGGGTGGCTCGCTGTTGCTGCTGTGCTTTGCTGTGCACCACCCGCCTGTTCTGCCATGGACTGTTTCTCCTCGGGGATGCTCCTCTTCCATGCCACTCTGCCTCGGAGCCATCCAACTATAACCTCGACAAACAGTGGGCCAAAATAGACTTTTCCTCCTTTAATTCATGGGTCTCAGGTACTTTTGTCTCCGCAATGAGAGAAGTAACTAAGAGATTTAGTGTCTTTATCTGGAAAACAGGAAAATAAGGATAACTACCCAACCGGATTCTATGAGACAAAATGCCACCATGAATGTGCATAGTCTTAGCACTTTGCCTCAACAGATAATTTAAAATCAATCAAACTTTGTCCTATAACATGTGATAACACAGCTCAGACAGCAAAATCACTACCCTTACGTTTATAATCTGCCTTACAATGTAAGAAGAAAAGCTTTTTTCAGATGAAATTGCAAAATCTCATTTTAACATTGAATACTAAAAGGGACACAAGATGACTGGGTAGCTTTGTAATAGTAATAGCTAAGTTACTATTAAATGTTTATTAGGTGCAAAATAAGTTCTGTCTCTATTCAAAGTACTTTATACTAATTCCTTAATCTTAAAACCACTTTATGAGACAGGAACCACTGTTCTCCCATTTTACAGGTTAGAAAATTGAGACACAGTGAAGTTTAGTAATTTGTACAGAGTTATACAACTCATAAATGACAAAGGGTAGACTTAGATACTGACCATCTGATTTCCAACCTTGTCTTCTAACAACTATGCCAACATTTGAGCTCAGAGGGCTGGCAAAGTTCCATTTCTTGACCTAAATGGTATACGCAATATATTTTACTCATGTGGCTGAGTTAGCTATGTTTCCGTTTTTAAAAATTCTTAAATTATAATGTTAGAAGTCAAATTTTACTGTTATGAGCAAAAATTAGGTTTGTGTTTTGTATATCATGTGTTTTTGGAACAATAGGCACAGAATGAAATTTCTGTAATACTGCAATAATAATAATTTCAGTTATTTATAGCAGTGGCTGTGTTGGTCAGCTTTCCCATTGCTGAGACAAAATACTCAACACATGCAACTTAAAGGAAGAGAAGTTTATTATGGCTCACTGCCGCGTCCTTTTCTAGCCATGTTCTGCTGACAAAGTCCAAACATGGAAGGAAAGAGAGACCCATGTTCCGCTGACAAAGTCCAAACATGGAAGGAAAGAGAGACCCATGTTCTGCTGACAAAGTCCAAACATGGAAGGAAAGAGAGACCCATGTTCTGCTGACAAAGTCCAAACATGGAAGGAGGACATTTCCTA
>RJWM01012135.1:0-27213 GCA_004363535.1 Dasyprocta punctata | reverse complement strand
TTGATCCAGTTTGAAAATTTTCGCTTTTTTCCTTCCCATGCATAAAATCAGTAAATAAAGTGCAGACTCCCTAAGAACAAAAGGATAGTTGATAAAATGTTCTTCTACTATTAATAGTGTAGTGGTCTGATACCGACTCAGACTGACAAGGCCAAGGCCAGAGTAAAAGTTTGAGAGTTTTTAACGATAATAATAATAATCAGCTGGGGCTGTCTGGGAACCTCTATGCAGAGGAGCCGACTTGCTACTATATTTTGTCTTTTGAGAGAAGCAAGGTAGATAATACATTCTTGCAGCTGTGAGAACACTGCAAGGGAATAGGGGGGCTAAACCGTGGCTGAATATAGTTTTGTGCTTTGCAGGCTTTTAGCCAGGCTACTATAATAAAACATTTAGAACAATTTTACCCTCTATAGTATATTAAACCTCCTTAAATATAGATTGATACTTTAAAGCAATTATTAACATTTTTTCCCATAGATAAATATAGAAACTTGATTCAACTAATTGAGAATTAATCAGTAATTTATTAGTAGCCAAAACATACTTCAAGGTCTTTAATTAAGTATAAACTTTCTGTCTGTGTTAACAAATCATGTATGCTGATAAATCATGTAACCATAGAAACACCTGTTGATCTCATTCTTGTTACCTAAACCTTCAGCCCTTGCAAAAAGGGATAGAAATTATTTTGAGAGAGTTAGTTGAGTAATGTAATTGTATTAGTTACAGTAGTAGTAGAGAGTAGCAATAAACAAAGCAGATTCACGCAGTCTCTGAGCTGTTTGTGTGTCTGTTCTCCACGCGCCGACGCTCAGCCCACCTTCGGGGACTCTGTGGACCTAGCCCGGCTGGACCGCGGCAGCTCACAGTTTCAGGGGCTTCAATCCATGGTAGGCTGGCTCCAAAACAAGAACATCATGATAGAAGAGCCTGAAGTAGCATAGCTACTCATTTGGGGCAGCCAGGAAGCAGAGCACAGAGGACAAGTGCCAGTGAGAAATATGTCCTCCCCAAGGCACCTACCCTGTGACCCACCTCCTCCGACTGGGCCCCACCCCCTAAAGACATACTCAGTGAACACAAGTGGATTAATTCACTGAGAAGCTAAGCACCTCCATGGCCCAATCTCCTCTCCAGGAATCTCTTAAATTAGTCAAGGTAGCAATTAAGATTAACTGGCACAGAAGCATATGGAAATTATATGGTTAATTTTTGTTAATTTTTGGTAGGAGGTGCTGTTTTCTCCCCCAGAGTCTATTGCAAAAATTTTTAAAAAGTAGAAAGAAAGAAAGAAAGAAAGAAAGAAAGAAAGAAAGAAAGAAAGAAAGGAAGAGAAAGGAAATGGTACAATTAAATTTTTATTTTGACATTCTGAATCCTATCTCCTTTTCATTCTATTTTTTGGGGGGTGGGTAATGAATTAATTTGTTCCTCTCCTCATGTGTGTGTCTCTTAAATTCTCTCATCCTTTCTCTCTTCCTCTTCCTCTCATTCTTTTTTCCGCTGGGCCCTTGTCCTGTCCCCTCTACTTGTTCCCTTCTCCCTGTCTCTCTCCCCTTCACTGATATAGAATTTGGGGAACATTTCTTACTAATTTTATTGAATAATATGATGGATTTCTTAGTTGTCACTAAAAATGGTTGTGTGGATTGTGCAAAATCTTTTCTTCACTCTAAAAATCATCTCTCCAAATTAAGTTTCCATTGACTCGAGTGTGCCTGGATTGACTTTTCTTTCAGTAGTTGAATGGTCTCTAGTTAATAAAAAGCTTCTATATTTCATGGAAATATATGATTGCAAGGGTTACCAGGTTTATAGCCTAACAAGAAAATGAAAAGAAAATGTATAAATTTCCCACAGTCATCTGCTTTCTCTGCAATACCTCTTGCCTACGTCTCCTGCAGGCAAGCTATTTCTTTTCCTATCGCACACATTGGACTCAGTGTTGCTATAATTAAAGAGATTTCTTATTAAAAGTGTGTATCTTTAGAGAGGTCTTAGCACTATATGTAAGGATGGATCCTCAGAGGCTGAAAGTAACTAGAAAGACCATCCCTTAAGCCCAGAATATCCCTGAGTCTCATTCTCAGAATGAAGTCAGTCTTCAAAAATGTGTACTTGCATTACATTTATAATTAAGACTCAAAAATATGATTACAAGTCAAACAGATATTGAAAATCCCATTCTTCCTGCACAAGACTGTTGTAGTTCTACTACTTCCTTCAGGGAACAATGGGTACCTGTTGATTTGTTCTGAAAGTAGGATGGGATCCCTCATCCTGGACTTCTCCTTTAGGTCCCAAGGACATTGTTTCTCCTTCCTGCTCCTCACTATCTTCAGAATAGGAATCAAATACATCAGCATAATACTCTTCAGCCACAAGTGGGTCTTCTGGGATCCCTGAAATAAAGTATAAGCAACAATCTCAGTCATTACAATGCTATGAAGCTAGGATCCCCTGTGTTTTCCCAGAGGTGTATATTGGTTTGGGTTGACAAAGCTTCAGTGAAGTGTTGGGCTGAGTCTTATCTTCCTAAACTCAGCAAAATGAACCCAACTGTGGAAAGGAAGAATACTTTCATTTGTCACTAATTATTTGAAAATAGCAGAATAAAAAACAATCTACTTTAAAGTGTTTAAATTTGGAACCATGAATCCTTACTCAAACCAAGGAGATTTAGGAGCAAAATATGGACAAGTTACCTTGGTGGAGGGCCCTGTTACGCAAAAAGTTTTCAGCAGAGCAGTTGGAATGAAACTATTCTTGAAGTCTCTTTTTAAAGAAAATGTTAGTAGTAACACCAAAAAAGATGGGTGGGATATATAGCAATGGCATTTTGGAAGCTGAGGGAAACACCACAATTCTTTTATGACAGGCTACGACAACTTCTGAAATGAAGTTCATTCTGGCTGTTCCTACAACCCGAGGTGCTTGATGCAACATCATTATTGATTAAAATAGTAGCCACAGCGGGTCTTTTTTATTTTAAAGAGAATAAAACAAAATAAAACAAATCAGAACAAACCAGATCAGAACAGAGCAATGCAAGCAACACAGGACTCCTAAACAAGATAACAGAAAATCAACAGTGGCCACCACAATCTCTCCTGCTCTCTTCAAAACAGTTGTCCCTACCTTCACACACAATAAATTCAAACAAGACAAAATAGTATAAAACCAATCAAAACAAAAGAGTGAAAGCATTACAGGCCTTTGAAACCACACAGTAGGAAATCAACAATAGCTACCATAATGTTTCTTTTTTTCTTCAAAATAGCTGTCCATATCTTCACACATATTGAAATCAAATAATAGAAAACAGATCAAAATCAATCAAAACAAAGAATAAAAACATTCTTGGACTTCAGAACAAGGTGATAGGAAATCAATAATGTCTATTATAATGTCTCCTTTTCTTCCATGTAGCTGTTTATACCATCACACATAATAAAATCAATTCTTGTAAATTCTGTAGAAGTGTTGGGCATTTTTTAAAATTATATGTATGTATGTATGTATGTATGTATGTATTTATTTTGTGGCACTGAGGATCAAACTCACAACCTTGTGCCTGCCAGACAGTCTTTTAAGCCACTGAGCCAAACTCCTGGCCCTAGTTTTTTTGAGGCAGGGTCTCACTATGTAGCTCAGGCCAGCCTTGCGCTCATGTTGTAACCCAAGATGGCCTCGAACTCACAACGCTCCTCCTACCTCAGCCTCCCGAGTGCTGGGATTAAAGGTGTGCGCCACCATGCCCAGCTAGAAGTGTTGGGCATTTATCAGCCTGTACATGTATATCTATCTTTCTGTATTAAAGGGAAAAAGAAAACAAAAAAAGAAAAATATAAGAAAAACAAGAAACAGAAAAGACAAATAAATAACAATAACAATAACAATATAGGCTTCCACAACAAGGTGGTAGGAACATAATAAAGGTTGTTATTTTGCATAGTTATCTTTGAAACAGTTACTCAGATTACCAGATATAGACTTGCAAAATAGATCTAATCCTATGAATGCTGTTTTGTTCCAAGAACTAATAGATTCAGTAGTACAATCGTCCCAGCTATCCTAAGTGTATGTATACAAATTTAAATCTTTTTTCTTTTCACTTCCTTCTTTTCTACTTTTCCCTATCTGAGTCATTTTTTCCCCTTTGAGCAGTTTCTTACCCTTTCACAGTATTTATTGAAGATTTTGTATCTCATTTACACTTTCAGTTTCTTACACTAGGGAGACAACACTTACACACGTGTATTTACACATATGAGTTTGACTTATTTCACTTATGTGCATGGACCCAAGTTGCATCCATTTACCTACAAAAGCTTCAGTATGATTCTTACTCATAGCTGAGTAAACTCCATTGTATAAAAATACCACATCTTTTTTATCCACTCCTCAGTTGATGGTCATTTGGGTTGTTTCTAAGATTAAGCTATTACGAGTTGTGCTGCTATAAACATGGGTGCACATATATCACTTTGGTATGATGTTTTCAATTCTTCTAGGAATATGCCCAGAAGTGGAATACCTGGGTCAAATGGGACTTCCAATCCCAGCTTTTTGAGGAACCTCCAGACTGATTTCCACAGAGGTTGCACCAGTCTACACTCCCACCAACAGTGGAGAAGAGCTCCTTTTTCACCACAGCCACTCCAGCATTTGTTATTGGTGCTTTTCTTGATCTTGGCCATTCTTTCTGGAGTGAGATGGAATCTCAGTTTTGCTTTAATTTGTATTTCTCTAATGACCAATGATGCTGAATGTTTTTTCATGTATTTTTTTGCTATTTGTATTTCTTCAGCTGAGAAGTGTGTATTATTCATCTCAGATGCCCATTTTTTGATTGGGTCTTTGAATTTTGGGGGTCTGATTTTTTTTAATTCTTTATGTATTCTAGATAGAATTCCTTTGTCTGTGGGACAATTAACTAAGATTTTTTCCCCAATTCATGGGTTTTCTTTTCACTCTGTTGGAGATTTCTTTTGACATGCAAAAACTTTTTAATAAGATGAGGTCCCAGTTGTTGATTCTGGGCAGTATTTCCCGTGCAGTTTGATTTTTGTTCATGAATTCTCTCCCTACCCCTATGTCTTCAAGATTTCTACCTACTTTGTCCTCCAGCAGATTTAGTGTTTCTGTTTTAATATTTAGATCTTTGATTAGAAGCCATTCTTATAACAATCCTCAACAGAAAAAACCCAAGAGTGGATCACAATAAAGCATAGCACTACAAATTCTTTGATTTTTCAATAGGGCCTAGAAATGGAAACATCTTTGGGTTGGGAGAGGAGTAAATTACATAATGATATCCTACCAACATAAAATTCTGACCATTTTATTTATTATTTTTTGGCTTTCACTCATTGGCTTTCTTTTCTTTTTTCCAGTTTTTTGTTTTTTATTAGTACAGGTTTGAATTACATAATGATTCCATTCCTTGTGGGGAATTGGTATATGTACATATATATCTTGATTCTTCTTTTTAATCCCCTTTCCCTCCTCTACCCCCTATCCCTTCAACCTCTTGATTCTCTTCCCATTTGAAAAAAAAAAATCTATCTTCTCACTTTCTATTACCTAATTTTTATTTTGTTCATTGTTTATATTTTGGGTTTCTCATATAATCAAAACCATGAGATAATCCTGTGTGTCTGATTTTTTTCACTTAACATTATGCTCACCAGGTGTATCCATTTTCCTACAGGTGACCCAAGTTTATCCTTTTTCTGGCAAAGTAGTATTCCACTGTATATAAATACATTTTATTTATCCATTCATCTTGTTGATGGACATATAGGTTTCTTACAAAATTTAGCTACTATGAATTGTGCTGCTATAAACATGGGCATGCACATATCACTGTAATATAATATCTTTAACTTTTTCAGGAAGATACCTAGGAGGGTGACATGGGTTCAAATGGAATTCCTAGTTTTAGTTTTATGGGGAATCTCCAAACTGATCTCCACAGTGGATATACTAGTTTACTTTCCCACCAACAATGTAGAAGGGTTGCTTTTTCCCCACAACTCCTCCATCATTTTAGACTTCACACTACTCTTCGACTTATAAGCAAAATTATTCTTGTAAATTATAACACAAAGTGTTGTTGTTCAATCTATTGCTGCTATTTTTTCTCTAGAGGATAAGAAAATTAAGACTTGAAATCCACCTCTATCATCTTCTATATGGGAAAAGAAACAAACCAAAACAAAACAAAAAACACACATGCAGCCACTGGGAATTTAGCTCTGTGGCATAAATGTCTTCCTGGTAAGTGTGAGGTCCTGAGTTCAATCCCTGATACCAAATAAACAAAACACACATAAGCAATATATGGGAAAAGATTTTATATATATATATAAACTATACTAGTCGTATAGATAACTATACTACTAATCTCTGTTCATCAAAAAGTTTATATTTTCATTGTTCTATTGTTTAATCATTTTTTTCATGCCTGTATCTTGCAATCTGAACAACTACTTTGAAGATAACAATATGCAATATGTTAATCAGTGTTAATCTCCAGAAAAAAATAAAAGTCTGGATGAGATTATTAAACTTACTGAGCTCCATGTTTTCCAGTAAAATTTACACAAGGGCAATGTAGCTATGTGGCTATAAAGATTCAATAGTAAGACGCTTATGAAACCACCTGTGTATAAGGAAATTTCACACAAATATTCGTTTGATCCCCACATCTGTAAAAATTGTTTTTTTTTTGACAGACTCCTGAGCTCTTTGAAAGTAAAATACTTAATGGATGTAGAATTCTCTGTCAAGAGAAGACTTTAAAATCTGCTATGTTTTCCATCTAAAACAGATGAGGCCATACAGTAGAATTAGTCATCTCAAAAGACAAAATTACACATATTCAAATCCACCTTTGCCAAACCTGAGGAAGGGGTACATTTAGTATATTTAGTAGTTTCAACACAGCCTGTTTTCTCTTCAGACCATTGTTTTTTGTTTTTTTGGGTTTTTTTTTTTTTTTTGTACCTGGAATTGAACTCAGGACCTTACACTTGCCAAGCAGGCACTGTGCCACTGAGCTATATCCCTGATCCCAGACGACTGATTTTTAATTGAGTACAAGATGTGGGAAAAGATTATATGTAGGAGCAATCTCTTGTGAAAATCTTTATTCAACTCACATTCAGAAGGACAAGACTATCACAGCATAAGAAGTACATGGAAACCAAAATCTGCTTAGAGTTCTCTTTTTGCCATCAAACAGGGGTGTGTTAAAGGGAGCAGTGGATGGAACCACGATTTCCACAAGTTCTCCTCTGCCTCAGCCTCCCCTTCGCCCCTCCCTTAAGCTCTGTGTCTCCTCCAGGGTTACCTATGATCTCTCCCTCTCCTTGCTCCCTTCTACTTTCTGTCCTTCTCCCCGGCTCTCTCTCTCTCTCTCTCTCATGCTCTTGCTGTTTTATACTTGCTTATTCATTCTTCCATACTTTTTTCCTCCTGCTCTCTTTTGTTCTCTTTCTCTTCTCTCATTCCTGGAATATCATCTACATTGCTGCCCAGAGCTACAATAAAAGGTCCACGCATTGAGATTTATCAATCCAAGCTACCTAGGACACATCATGTGTTTTCCATTGTATAAATGTTAAAAAGAAAAAGATGCTGTTTTCACACACTAAAGTAACTTATCAGCTCACAATGTGAAAAACATTGGTTTTGAATGCTGGCTTTGGCATCATGAAGATCCGCGTTTAAAACAGGATACCAACAACAGCTTGAGCATTAAACTTAATGTACTTTAATTTTGTCATCTATAGAAGAGAGATCATCTCTATGATCTAGATGATAACATCCACCCCATGGAACTGCTGTGCACATTAAATAGTATAAAAGATGCAAAGCACTAGGCACCAACAAATGTTAGTTATTATTGGAAGCAGTACTGTAATACTGTCATTTTGCTATTAATACCCAACACTAGGAATAAATACAAAATTGAACAATCATAAATACATACCAAGCATAAAATACTTCTGTATTTAAACACAGTCACCTCTCAAAATTCATACAAAACCAACACAAATGAGCAATAAATAATAACATCTCTCTGATTTTCTCTCTGCCAGATCCCTAGGAACCCATGGGAATGTCACCACTACATTCTCCTCCCATTGTCCTTCCAGTGCCAGTCCACTGGCTCCCCTAGGTTCTATTTAAGGAACTCAGGATCCCTACCATGGGGGTTGACAAACATGTTCTATAAAAGACTAACTAGCAAAACATTTAGGCTTTGCAGGTTACCTGGTCTCAGTCATAACTACCCAATTCTGGCTTTGTAGTATGAAAGCAGAGAGACAATACATAAATAAATGAGCACAGCTGTGTTTCGTTAAAAGTTTATTGACAAAAGTAGGCCAAGTCATATCCGCACAACGCAAACAAAACTTTCTCTTGCTAAGACGCTATGTCCTCCCATAACATGGCTATCACACAAAGACAGTCTTAGTCCCTTTCCCTTTATAATCTATAATTCTCTATGAAGGAAAAAATGGTTGGGGGAAAGTGCCTTTCTGGCCTATCTTCCTAACTCATTGAACAGGCGGGCATAAGTGATCCAGAACTTCTTCAGTCAGTGCCACTGCCTTAGAGCAGCTCATTTTCAAAGGGAAAGAAATGTCAATCTGCTTAAACTGTGTTTGTCCAGCTCCATACTTCTGTAAGTGGGCTCAATTTAAAGCCTTGTTAGGCTAAGGCTCATTTCTTCTGTCGCTGAAGGGAAAATGGTCTGTGATAAACAGCTTTAATTTCCTCACACCCTGAAGTCAGCCTCATAACAGATGCAGAGAAGTGGCATTCCAGAGCTCCTCTGTGCTGGGTGGGCAGTGGTAGAGCATGTTACAGAAGGAATACAGTAGTGGTCAGCCAAGCTTGGACACCTGTGTTGCCAATCAGTGTGGATAGAAAGAGAAGTGATTACCCTGTTCCAGGTGATATTTGTCAGACCCTTCAATGAAGTTCCAAATAAATCCCTTTCTCTGGGATTAGAGTGAGCAGCAGGATGCAGGCAGGGCTTATTAAAACACATGGCTCTGGGCTACCCCCAAAGTTGTTGATTGGAGAGTCTGGGGTGGACCTAAAAATTTTCATTTCTAACAAGTCCCAGGGGTTGCTGATGCTATAGGTCCAGGCACCACATTCTGAGAACCACTGCTATATGATGCAGCCAGCTCAAATAAAAGTACTATTGTATAGTACTCTGCAGAAGAACAGTAAGATGACACATAATATTCTATACTATCTCCATACCTTCAAATCTTCCTATGTAAAAGACAAAACATGAACAACAGAAATAAACTTTACTTTAGAAGATTTCAGTTGTGCTATTACTTGTCATAACTACTTAAAATCTCTATGTTGCAGTAAGTAATGAGATGATCCCCATTTTATTAATAGGGAAGCACAAGCCTAAAGATGAGCAGTCACAAGCTACAGCTGTCACACTTTTAAAGCACATTCATATCCACTGCTCCATTTCATCACTGCAAAGACACCTCAGGTAAGACTTGAAGGACATTTTTTCTGACCACTTTTTGGATAAGGGAAGTGAGGCTAGCAGGGTAATAGTTAACTAGAGATCATGAGCTGCATGCATGTTGGACATGATATTAGAATGCAAATAATCTAAATCATATCACTTTTAAATGATAAAGAATAAAAGTGATGGCACACAATTTCAAAACAAAGTAATAGGAGATAACAATGGTTAACATATTGCATATTGTTATCTTCAAGGTGGTTGTTCAGATTACAACATATAGGCTTGGAAAAAATGCTCAAACAATGAAGGCACAAACCATTTAAACCATATCTTTCTTTCACCAAATTAGTGCTATTTTATAGTTATTTAGGAATTTTCATCTTTACCACTCAACTACTTTAAAGTTACGAGTGTTTTCCTAGCAACTCTGAAAGATATTGGACAACAAGGGAAAAAGTTTTGACTTACGTGACAGAAAAAACCTGAAGCTTAGTCATCATTGTAAATTGTGTTAAGGGAGCTGAGGATATTGAAAGCCCAGGATCTCACTTCCTCAGATCTGCTCAAATTTGAGGGTACACAAGAATCACATCAAGGGCTTGTCAAAACAGATTCCAGACTCCCACACCCAGCACGTCTGACTCAGTGAGGCAGGGACAGGGCCTAGATTCTGCATTTCTAATGACATCGCTGGCCTGCCAACATGCTTTTTTAAAAAATATTATTTTAAAGAGAAAAAAATATAAAAATCAGGAAGCAAACAATTGAAAAACAACAAGAACAAAAGCAAAATGACAACAAAAAAACAATGGTGATATAGAATTTCAAAACAAGATGACAGGAACTTAACAATGGTTGTTATATTGCATATTGTTATCTTCAAAATAGTTGCTCTGGTTACCAGATACAGGCATGCAATATTGATCTAACACTATAATTTCCCTTTGAGCAGTTTCTTTCTCTTTTACTATAACTATTGTTACTTTTGGATGTTATTTACTCTGTTTCTTATGCTAGTGAGACAATATGGTGTTTACACATTCAAGTCTGATTTATTCCATTTATGAGTATGGTTTCTAGATGCATCCATTTACCTATAAAAAGCCTTGCATTTATCATACTTTACTGCCAACACACTTTGAGAAGTACTGCTAATAGTCGTCCTAGGACCTTCAAAGAGAAAATGACACCCATGTCCACCCACCTCCGTTTTACTTCATCTGTTACTGCATCTGCCCTTTAAATTTAATCTAAAATGATCAGAAATACATTAAAGACTTTTATTAAAGTTCTCAATTTCATAAAACAGGATCTTTGCCTACAGGCAAAACCACATTTTCTCTTTAAAAAAAAATGGTTTAAAGGGAAGATCTCAGCACATGTACCTGCCACTATCCCGAATGATTCCAATGACTGGCACACCCTGAGCAAATGTACGTGAAAGGCTTGCCAGAATAGTTCTCAAAGAAAGGGCCCCAGTACAGTAAGCACAGTGTTACCTACAATCTTCATAGAAACATAAACCTCAGCCCCTCCCATCCCTGTCCTAGTGAACAGGAAACTAGGGTAGTCGGGGTCTACAATGTGCATTTTAACAAGCCCCCCCTCCCCCGCCCTGCCAGGGGATCCTAAGGCACATTAAGGCTGAGAAATACTAATTCAGCACAATGACTGACATTTAATGTCAGCACAAACAAAAATAATTCTGCCAACTATCCCAGATAGTTAGTAAGCTCCAGGAGGGCAGGAGCCATGCCTGTCCTGTTCACGGTGATATTTCCAGTGCATGGTTCAACACAGACACCAGACACTAAAGACTTCTTGCTGAATAAATGAATGCATGAATCTATAGGAGATGAGAACCTTTAAGATACCACAAGCATCCCAGACAAAGAATTGTCTAATTTTTTTCCCCTGGGAGGAAGCAGAATAGGTGAGGAAGAGAAAAGGAAAGAGATAGAATTGGTTTTCCCCTAAGAGTTCTAGCCCATCTTTCTCATATACTTTGAATTTATATCTCAGATGTAGCTATGCCTTCAAAACTAAAAAAAGAATCCGTTATATTTTTGGTCGTAAAAGTCCTGCAAAAACTCATGTGTTACAGGCTTGGTCCCAGTTCATTACACTATGGAATGCTGAAGAGGCAGACGCTGAGAGGTCTCCCATCACTAGAGGTGCGCTTTCAAACAGGATCAAAAAACCCAGTCTCTTCTCTCTTTCACTTCCTGCCCAAGAGGTTACTGTTTCTGCTCCATCATGCTCTTCCAATTTTCATGGGCTGCTCCCCACAGGAATGAAGGCAACAGGGACAACTGACCATGGACTGAACCGTCCAAATATATGATTAAACAAAACTTTTCTCTTTATGAGCCAATGGTTTCAGGCATTTGCTAAAGTAACTGAAAGCTGACTAGCACATTTTTATACTAAACTTTCCAAACCATAGGCTTAGCAAGTTTGAAGACTCAAGTCAGGGTGATCCAGAGATGGCCCACGCTGTTATGTTGTAGCTTTCTCCAGTTACTCCAGACTCCACTCCAGTCAGAAGGTCTCCCTGTCTTTCTCTGCATATTTAATCATAGCATCAGAATTAATGTTTGCTACGCAGAGTGATCTAATGGCTTGTGACCTGGGAAACTCAACAGATTCACTTGTACCCTTCACTCAGGAAGTACTATAATTTGTTCTTACAGTATTCACCATGTAGAATGAGTCTCTGTACAAAGAAAGGATGCTGCTTATTTTCGCTTTAGTGGAATAGACTGGAGGGTTCTGTCAGCAGTAGACAGTTGCCCAAAGGTGCTCGTTATTTTTTCTTTCTTTTCTCATTTTCTGAAGGGGAGAATGGCAATATTACATTAAGCCAGGAAATACTGAACAAAAGCTATTACAGGCTATAATAAAAAGGAGCTAGTTTATTGTTCTATGTCAACATGGCCTCTTCAAAGACTATGTTCTCTCCTTACAAACTGGGAACAATGCTACTCAGAATGATAATAACTATTACTGACAAGTCAGGTCTTAAGGAATTTCTTGTTTTCCTAAAAATGACATTTATGAGTATGAAAAAGATTGCCCAAATTCATTTTTAATAGAAATGTTTTAAATAAAAACATCAGTAGGGAAAGCTTGTGATTAATATGCTACAACATTCTCAAAACAACAGGGTAAAAGAGCCTTGAGAGGGGACATAGACACCATGATCATTCGTGCAGAGTTGCACCTGTTTTCCATGAGAGCTCCACCTTATTTAATGTAAATATAAAGCAGAAAAAAAAGATTTTGAAGACAAATTTAACTGATACTGTTAGTGGCTCTGAGAAAAACTGTCTTCCATTAGCAGAGGTGACTTGAAGTCACGCCTAAGAGGACAACCAGTGGGATAAGGCTGAGGTTCAAATCCTGTCGCTGAGGCTTACTGACTGTGTGACCTTGGGCGGACTACTTCGCTTCTCTGGACCACAGTTTCTCACAACTAAGTAGGTGTAGGAAAGACTGTTAATGTTGCATCGAAGCCTGCTTACCAGACACTCCAACATACAATTGTCACACTCATCCTCTAGCTGTGGTAAATGTTGGTTGCTATATTAACCAGATGGAGTTTCCATAACAAGACTGGGTGGTTTAAACAAGAGAGATGTTCTTCTCACTATGCTGGAGGCTGAGAAGTCTCAAATTACGGTAGTGTTCTCTGAGAACACTACGGGGTAGAATTCTCTGAGACCCCCGTCTTTGGCCACCTTTTTGCGGTCTCTTCACAAGATTTCCTCTGTTCACACAAGTTTCTGTGGCTGTATGTTCTTTCTAACCTCCTCTTCTAATGGGACATCACTTAGATAGGATTAGGGCCCCCCCTAACAGCCTCATTTAACTTAATCACCTCTTACAAGTCTTTATCTCCGAATATAGTCACATTCTGAAGGATTGTGGTTAGGATTTCAACATAACAGCTGCTAACAGCACACAGATGTTCCCCATTCCACAGAACTTCTCCAGAATCAAAGAAGCCACATTATCAAAGGACAGTGTCTCACTATTCCACAGGGGCAGTCTTGGTCAATGACACACCAACCTGAGGTAGAACCTTCTCTGCACTTTGATTCATGAGCTGGAGCCTCCAGTGTGATCAGGTTGAGGCTGGTCTCCAGCCAAGACCCCATCTTTCCTCAGCTCCTTCACCTATCCCATTCAGATAGGGTCCTCTGCACCCATCTAAACCCCCGCAATGCTTAGATATATCCTACAACAATAAGCATGCACCAGCTTATTCGTTTTGGGCACTGCTTCTAAGAAGTTCAATCAAAGACTTGGCAATTATATAATGGCATCTTAATTCATAAATATAACATAAAATATTATTTAAAAATAAGTGATGTTATATAGTAAGATACACATCCCTTATAGGAAAAACACCAGATGCCAGCAAGGTCACACTCTTTAAAACTATTAATCTTCAGACCTTCTAGAACACAATAGAGTCCATACCTGTGGACACTGATAAAGTGAGCCATTTGTTAGGGATTAGTAGTATCTCAGACAGCTAAGTTCTTTCCCTATGGTAGTTTAGAATACTGGCCCTACTCAAAATCTTCCTAAAATTCTCCATTTAGCATAATGTGCAGAACACAGTAGATGATCAATAAATGTCAGTTATCATTACTTAGCAGGTTTGCTAATAGGTGGAGAATCCTTAAATTGTATTTGGAAACATAGCTGACAAAAGTGCAGGGGAAGAAAATAATATGATTCTCTCTATGACTATTAATCATAATACATCAACTTGGTTGGATGAAGAAATGCTTAGCAGATTAGGACAGCATACTTCTGAGTATGCTTGGGTGGATTATGGAGTCCTGACCTTGCCTACTGTGTATAGTTCCTGCCTCTTTCCTCTCTGGCATTGTTCTCCTCATCTGCTTCCCTGCTGCCATGAACTGAATGTCTTTGCTCCATCACACCCTTCCATCATGATGTTCCTCCTTTGGAGCCAGTGACCATGGACCATATCTCCTGAAATAATAAACTAACATAAACACCTCTTCCTTTATTTTTTTTAAATTTTATTTCAAAGATAGTGAAATGCAACAAAAGATAACAGAACAATCAAAACAAAGCAGTAGAACTGGCATAGAACTTCAGAGAGAGATACTATGAAAACAATAGCTACTATATTATATCTTGTTACTTTCAGAATAGTTGACCATTCCATCAGGCATAGCAAAAACAAACCAAAAACAAAACACAATAAAACCACTAAAAACAGGATATGAAATGAAAAAAAAAAAAAAAAGGAAACGAAAATTAAACATAATTAAGCAAACCAATGACAATAATAATGGGGTTCAAAGACAAGACAGAGGATAATCCCACCTATTTGCCACACCAGAAAATGTCATCTACCCAAGAAATGCTGAGACTGTGGGCACCAGGCCTGCAAAACAATCCAGCAATACAAGCATTTGTAACCCAGTTGCCATGAACCCAGCAGGTCCTCCAGGCAAGCAGGATGCTCGGGGTGTGGTGGGGGGGTCCTTGATTCATAGCCCGCGCGCTGGCAGGCCTATGGGACACAACTCTTTCTCTCCTCCTGGAGTAAGCGCGGTCACGCAGACTCACCAGGGAGGCAGGTGGGCTTGCTTCTGGTTGCGGCCTCTCACCCCAACCTCTTCCTTTAAATTGTGGGTGTCTGATACCCAGCAGCAGGAGGACTAATATACCTTCTGCTAGAGATCAGAGGAATGATTTGCCCTACTCCAGAAAGAAGTAGAAAGGGAAGCAGGAGAGAATAGGATCAAGGAGATGGTAGAAAGCCACTTGCTTTGTGAGGTGCCAAACTCAACAAACAATTGGTATAGGGGAAAAATTTGTTTTCAGTGTATGGATAGATAAAGAGTAGAGTCTTCATTCTGGGAACAGCAGCAGAGGTAGAGGGAAGATTGCAGTGGCCAGGTCTTCTGTTTTTTATGTAGATAGATGTACTGGATGAGCTGCAGTTTGAGCCAAGCTTCCCGCATCTCCAATGGGTAGAGATGTCCAAATTGACAAGCAGCTTACATCATTATCAGCACATAAAGGAAGGATTTGTACATAAATGGTGAACATCAGAGCTAAATTAAAATCACTCCTCAGGCAGAAGTAAGGTGTTCTCCAGGAGGACAGGTGAATTTCACCAACTAGACAAAAACCCTCCTAAAACCCCAGCTTTCCATTCTCCTTAGAGCCTTCTTTAGGGCACGCTTCCCCTGAATTTCAAGAGGAAAAGGAATGACTGAAATTTTACTGATTTGGAAAAGCATTTTGTCCATTTCCAAACTTGATTCAAACACACATTAGATTTTACTTTCCTTTTCAATTTTTAAAAGTCATCTCTCCCCCACTATGAACCATAAAGTAGCTTGTACCAAGGGTATTCAGTGAGTCATTGGCTGTGCCTAGGACTCTCTTCTCATGGTGTCCTAGTTTCCCTGTGACAGCTGCTAAGATTGCTCGTTGGTGCTTTGGAGTCATAGGGATTGAAGGGCACACTCTAAGACCAGCGATTATTCCTTTCCATGATGAGTCATCCCCTCTTCTGGCTACCATGGGCCCCTGCTGGAGGTCCCAGAGAGGCTGTTACTCCACATTCCAAAACAGCTATAGCATCTCTATTTCATTACAAAGAGCCCTGTCCTGCGCCCTTGGGAAGCAACTGTAATTTTCAATCACCATAACATTTAGTGGGGTGGGAGGCTTGCAGCAACATATTTGCTAAGGAACATTTTGAACCAATATTCAGTCCAGGGAAGAATCTTGGCAGCTCCCAGTGAAATGAACATACTCATAAGCAAAGGGAGAAATGAACGCTCGAGATAAGTTTGTTTCTGTTGTAAATGTTTGCAATACATGCAGTTTATAATCATCTTGGGGAGTGGGTACATGTACATAATACAGCTTGGTTCTTTTTTTTTAATCCTCTTCCCCTTCTCTTCAGCCTCTCTTCCTCCTCTAAATCCCCTTTCCCCATTTTCATTCATGTTGATATTGTTAAACTTATCTCATGTTTGTGTCATCAAATCTTTATATTCATTGAGGCATGAGATTTCTGTACATGGCACACCTTTATTCTGCTTGCTTTTTCCCCTCCCTGTCTCCTCTTGCCCACATCTCTCTTGGACCCCTTCTTATTTGCAAGAGATCTAACCTTTTGTTTCCTTCTATCCATCCTTTGTTGCACTCTTTGTATTTTGCTCTACTCAAATAAGACACACTATACAGTATTTAAGCTTGTGTATCTGATTTATTTCACTCAACTTCCTACTTTGTAGCTGAGTAGGATTTCATTATGTATCGATACCACTTTCTTTATCCCATCATCTATTGATGGCTATACAAGTTGTTTCCAAATAAGCACCTCTGCAATCACCTTCAATCCTCTGCATCCACCATCTTACAGACTGCTGCAAATATTGCCTAGAGCACTATGTCACTCTCCCTCTTCAATGGTCTCCCGAATGCCAATAAAACTCAGTATAAAATTTTAATTTTGGCAAGAAAGGCTTTCTATTCATCCAGTTGCAACCCACTTTCCTAGAACTAGCTCTTCCAACAAATGAATTCGGTAGCTCTTATCGAAAGTCCTAAACCAAAAGGGAGTTTTATTGGTTGCCCTACACTGGGTCCTAGCAACTTTATTTTTCTAATGCTTTCCAGAACTTTGGCTTTTGTAACCTGGACACTCTACATTTTTCTCTGAACTCAATCTTGTTTTCCAACTTAATTTCTTAAAAGTGCTGCTCCTTCCAGAATTTCCATCTTCAGAATGGTAATTACTAGTCACATGTGGTTATTATCAAAATTATAGCATATTTCTAACACTGTAGAAAACTCTTTTGAACAGCACTGGTGAGGAACCTCTATCTCTGCTAGACCACCATCTCCAGGTCCAATTTGGTTAGATTTCTTTGAAACCTAGAATAGCAAAGGCAAACCTTTTAAAGACTGAGAGCCCAAAGTGTAAATAAAAACTCATTTATTTTATTGCAAAGTATCAACACTGTAATTAAATCTGAATATCCAATGTTTGACTGCTGGGGCAACACTGGGCAACTCAGCTGACATGTTGACAGAGAGGGCTCAGATGAGTGCTGCGGCACATGTGCCACAGGTTCGCCAGCACTGCCCTAGGATGTGGGTCACTTCTCTCTGGCCCTCACTTCCTCTCCTGGTCAGCACACCACCCACCATAGACCATCTCCACCCCTGGAAAGAGAAGGTGGAACCTCAGGCCCCTGTAGGACTCACTCTCTTAGTTCTGGACTTAGTGGCATATATAGGCAGCGACATCTCACACCAACTGTGGGCCAGCACCACACCAAAAAGAATTATCACACCAAGCCTTGTAACTGTGTGATACCTTTCTCAACCTCCTTTCACATAGTAGCTACACATAGGGCTTTAACAAGTGCCCAGCCCACCCCATGCCTCAGAAAAAGTCAGCTCATAGACCTCCCAGGTCTCACAGCAGATAAGGTCTTTCACAGCACAGCAGAGATCAAGTGGGCCTTGTCAGTGTCATTGGCTGTATGTGAAACTCAACCTCAAATACAACCAAAAAAACATTTATGATGTTGGGGGGAGTTGTATGGCGGTTGCTTGGTTTTACATCTCTGCAATGTTTTTCCTACATAACGTGCTATAGGTTGGTACCTTGACCTTTTCTAAAATAAACCCTCAAAACTAGGGCTAAAATTAACTATGTTGATTAGCTTAGCCTACAGCATCACACATGAGGCTGTGAAAAGAAATAACTTTCTCAGCCAAAATGCATATTCATGACCCTTTCTGTATAAAAGGCTAAATTAAGTACAGTACTGCAACTCTTTATATATAGGACAGCAGGTTCTGTTTTCCTCCAAGTGACATCGCTATATTTGATCAAGTGCACTAAGGGCTCTCCACTCCCCCTACAAACACACACACAGAAATAATCCTTTTGGAAACAGGTTTCCTTTGAACCCTAGAGTCTGTGATTTTATCCTATGTGTCAAAATGATTCTCCCTCAGGCAAAACTGTAACATTACTCTGAACTTTTTTTCTTTTTTCTTTGGAGAGCAAAAGCCAAAATGACAGGGGAAATTTTATCTTTTCTCCACCCAGTTCAGAGAAATTAATGCAAGCCAGGAAACCTATTCTTTCTAAGGAAATAGAAAAAGACTGCACAGCCACTGAAGGAATTGATCCAGTACCTAGATGCTGTGTTTGTTGGCAGAAGACACCTAGTTCTGAGCTCTGTGACTTTAGGCAACTGCTTTAAGCCCCCTGAGTTTAGTTATTTAATCTGTAAAATGGGAAAATCATAACTCACCGGCTGAAAACTGAGTGTGAACTGGATGGTTTCAGGTTACTATGCTGCTCTAAGGCTTATACATTATGGCCTGGAGTCATGGACTAGCCAGTGTTGTACTCATTTTGAGCTGCTGTAACAATGTCATGGACTGAGTGGGTTAAACAATAGAAACTAATTTCTCACAGTTCTAGAGTCTGGAAAGTTCACAATTAAGATGTCTGGTGAAGGCACTCGCCCTGGTTTGTAGACAGTTTCTCACTTCTTGCATCTTCACATGCCAGAGAACAGAGACAGCAAGCAATCTGGAGTCTCTACTTTACAATGGTAGCAATTCCATCATTAGGGCTCCATCCTCTTGACCTAATAATTTTCCAAATGTTCCATTCTCCAAATACCTTCCCACTGGAGATCAGTAATCAGGGGAGGTCCACTCCATCACAACCAGTGTGCAGAAGTTATCTAGAGAACTTGACAAACTTTCCTGCATTTCCAACATGCTTAGGGGTGATAGAGATGGTGTTAACCCTTGAACCACCCATTGAGTAGCAAAAGAACAAAGCACTGTCTTCAGCCTCTGACATCCTGGTATTTGTCAAGAAGTGAGACGATAACTAAGACCTTTACAAAGCAGAACAATTTAAATTTCTAACAAACTAAAGCCCTGCTTCCTCTCTCTTACTTTATTTTGGCTGTTTCCTCATCAGTAGTTTCCTTTAACTAGAGGGGACTGCTTTGGCAACTTTATTCACTGGCAGAGAAAAAATCTTGCAAGTCAAATAGGATTTCCACTTTGATGAAATCCTAAAGTCATGATTCCTCTTTTCCACCTCCAGCCTCCTGGAAAACATTTGTCTCCCAGTGGCAGCTAGCTCTGTTAACTAGCCAGCTGGAGGCAATCAGCAAACTGCCAGAAGATCCCTGTTGACATGAGATTGGCTTAGTTCACCAATACGAAGAATTTCCTCTTAATAAAACAGATGGGCCAATGATCATATAGGAAAAGGGGAACTTGCTGCAGAGATACTGTGGGCATGGTACTCATATAATACTTTCATTAAAAGAAGTATGTATCATTTATAATAGTTAAGGCAAAATTTTCTGACCTTACTAGGAAAAATTTTCTGTTGCAAGGCTGGTATTTTCCTGGGTAACATGTTCATTCCTGAATTCCATAGTTTCTGTTGAAATATTGTTATGGTCAGAGAGATCAAAATGAATTCACATTTAAAAGAAAGACTTTCATTGTTGTAAAATCTGAAATGCTTTCATTTATATGTTCCCAGGATAGAAATATGAAATAAATACACATATACATACATACATATGGGAGGAGGGGAGAGAGACCCTCAGTTATGAGTTATGGAGGATAACCTGTTTTATTCAATATCTACTGATTTAAATGCTAATTAAAGGGTCTTTTTGGTTTTTTGAGACAGGGTCTCGCTATGCAGTTCAGGCTGACCTTGAACTCACTTTGTAGTCCAGGCTGGCTTCAAACTCATGGCAATACTCTTGCCTTTGCCTCCTGAGTGCTGCGATTACAGGCGGGTACCACCAAAACCAGTTCAATGCTAATCACAGTTTAAAAACACCTTCACAGGAGGAGCTAGACTGATGTTTGACAAAGCAACTGGGCCCCAAGTCTAGGCACACTAACACATAAAATGACCTATGCCAGGTTCTAACAGGACTATTCTTTTCCAAACATGGCTTTTGAAACAGAACATAAAGTTGTCAGGAAACTCAAGATTTTCTACTCAAGATTACAAAAGTCTTAAACAATAGAATCTCAGGCTACTTCCAGTGCTGAAGAACATCTTGACACTTAAATGTTGACTTTTCAGTAAAAGAGATCACCAACGTCTTCACAAACAGAAACCCCATACTGGTATCAGAATGTATAGCCAATCTTGGAAAGCTCTTGGTTGGGAAGTAGTCACAGGAAACAATCCTGATGGAGTTTTCTTGGCCACCCTTCTCAAAAACTTCTTGTCTTCTTAACATTGGAGCTTTCAAATCTCTCTAGCAAGTCTGGAGATTTGGGTCAAGATGCTGAGGCCCATCCAGATAGAACAAAGTAAGCACGCCACCTTACGGAGTGGTTCCTGGTGATAGGCAAAGTGCCAGCACACAGGGCTTAGACATTCATTAGAATAATTTTCCTTATGGATTACTGATGGAGTGATTCAAATGGTTATTCTGTGACACAGATTGCACGTCAATAAAACCAACAAAATTTTTCAAAGTGAAAGCCTAATTGAGGGAAAACTGATGAGGAAAAAAAAAAAAGAAATCCACTGACCTTTTAAAAAGCTAGCTGTCTTAGGTTAGGTTCTCTGAATAAGGCTCTAAGATAAAGAATTGTGTGAAAGGTATTTGTTGGCAAGGCAGTGCCCAAGCAGACTTCCACAAGATACTGACTGGGCTCAATCCCCTGGAGTCCCAGGGACAATTCACAGGAAGACACTGGCAGGGGGCTGGCAGTGTGGGAGTCAGGTGCGTATTCCCAGGCACTGCTGACTCTCCTTTAGTTCAAGCAAAGCAGGTTCTGGCAGCCTGAGAGAAATCTCCCCAAAAGAGGCAAAGGTAAAAGACTGAACGCAAGAAAATGGTAGAGGATGCAGCAGGGTATGGGCTAGAACACTGATAACAACTGCTGTATTGGGAGCGGGGCTTCTAACACTAGATTCCTATTCAGCTTTCTCCAGTGCTTCCTATTTATGGCTCCTCTACTAAGCAAGTGCCAGCCATACAGCTTCACGAAAATAAGGGACAGAAGCCCACATGCACACTCTTCTTCATCCACAAGTGCCTGAACGGCTTAATCTGACCCACACCTCTAACCACTTCTTAACTCTTGACTCTTAGAACAACCCTGTCACTTATTCATCATTTATATTTTTGTCTACCTCCATTAAATGATGACTCGGCCTTACTCAATCAGAATTTCAAACGCAAATAAATCTTTACTTCATAGCAAGCACACCAAACCCCAGTATCTTGGTTAGTCCCTTGAGGACAGTTAATCTCCCCCATCCTTCTCCCCAGTTTGCCTGTCCTCCAGACCTGGCTCTGGGCCTTTATGCATCCTGACTTGCTCGGTCAGGGTGTTTTAGTTCATGCTTAGCTGATAACTTTCTCCAGAAATCAGGATTCTACATGGAGAGAACCCTGAAGTCACAAGGTTCACATTTCTCTCTTAGTATTCCACTCATCATTCCCTCAGAGCATATGCTTGTGCACCATCCCTGACCTCCTGCCGCAAACAATGAGAAAGCACAAGACATACTCACTGATTTGCATCAAGTTACTGTCATAAACAGCAACAGTAAGTCATCCTAGTAGAATATTAATTTAGCTCTATTTCATAACTAGAGGAAAATAGATATGTTGTGTATTTGCAAGGTAATACTATTAAGCTTTTGTTCCTGTGAAGCCTAAGTCAAGTTTCAATACAGGAAAGGAGAACACCTAGCGAGAATATTTCTCTTCAAATTTGCATTTTCCAATACTCTTGGTGCATCTACCAGTATGTGTAAAACACAAAGAAAAAAGGCAGAAAAATGACTCAGACTAACGGTCAGAAAACCCCAACCTGCAAGCCAAATCCGGGCTGCCTGTTTTCAAACAAGGTTTCAATGGAACACAGCCACAGTCCATATTGTCCATGGTTGCTTTCTCCCTGCAAGGCCAAAGTTCAACAGCAGAATTGTATAGCTGTGACAGAGGCAGTATGTCACAAAGCCTATAATACTTACTCTCTAACATATGATAAACATAAGTTCAGCTTTTAAACAGTTCATATTTGGGGTTCTAATTTCTCACCTAGTCTCTCTCTCTCTCTCTCTTTTGAACTCCAAGTCCTGAGTAAAAACAACTTACTATTGGCCATTTAAGAAAGTTTACCAACCCCATTATTTTGACAACAAATAGCCACTGCTGATTCTAAATAAGTATTGCACATGAATCATGGATCTGGGAGCAGTTTTTTGTTTAAATCCCTAGATGCTTCCAAAGCATCCATTCATAGTAAAAATGAAAACTCTGTAACAGTTCATGGTCAGTACAGCCCAGAATCTCCACTGTGGACCAGGACTTATCACCTGAAAAGTTTTGCTGAGCTTGTTCTGGATGCTAAAAGCCAATCTAACAAGTGAGAAAACCATTGTTAGTATCTGACTTCAGTGTGCCAAGTTTGAGTCAAACACTAAGCCTGTGGACAAGGCTTTCCACAAAAGCCATGCAGGGGCAAGGCACAAAATTCGTGTGAGGCTAAATCCTTCTAAAGGCTGTGTCCCTGTGATCAGATGACTAAACAGTCTCTACCCAGCTCAGGGAGAGATGCAACAAAACGTTGTTTTTACTCAGGACTTGGAGTTCAAAGTAGAGAGAGAGACTAGTGAGAAATTAGAACCCCAAATATGAACTCTTTAAAAGCTGAATTTATGTTTCTCATATGTTAGAGATTTCGTGAGAAATTAATATTAAATTAGTCTGGAACAGTTACACAGGATTTACATATTTACTGAGTTTTCTATTTATTTACACTGATTTTTCTGTAGCTGTGGTTTTCCACTCCAATCTATTCATTATTCAAGTAGGAAAAGCAATTTTATAGATTTATTTTACTGTAGCTCATAATGACACTGTGGTCGTTCCAGTCACTAACTTAATGGCAGAGGCTGCCTTTTTCAGATAAATGTTGGCATAACTGAAGTTATTTTTATAAGAAAATCAAGTCTATAAATCTAAAATGAGATCTTTTAGTTTCTGAGCTGTTTTGATTCAAAACGTCACAAAATTTTTCTTTGCGCTTCCACAAAACTGAAACCTCTAGTTGTTTAGCTATATTCCAGTGGATAGCATGCTAAAAATTTCAACTTACCAAAAGAGATTAATGAATGAAAACACTTTGCATTTTCAAAGAAAAACAAAACAGAAATTACTCAGGAAGGACATTTCTACAACCTCCTATATACATTTTCTCAGAGAATAATCTCTACTAATGATAAACTCTCAGTAGAAAATTCCTCCAAATAGTACTGCAGTGAGGACCCTTTGTGGAGGAACAGTAGTGTGGGCCTTAGTGACAGGGATACATGCTTAATGTCACCGGGCAATTTCACTGTGCACATGCATGAGTGTACCTAAACTAAGATGAACATAACCACTAGGTAACATCATATGGGGGGCCACCATGGTTTGTCTGGCTCACAGTTGACAGAAATGCTGTTACATGGCATATGACTGTATTTCTGGAGAGCATGTTCCTAAAGGTGAGCTGGGTCAAGGGGTGTGAGCACTCCAGTTGGAGAAACTTTCCTCCCAGGCAAGTATACACTGTTCTCTCTACAAAAGTGTTAGATCCTAAGCAAAACCACATGGGTACCATAGAATGAATAAGTATAGAGCAAATTCTTGTGCAAGTACTGTGTAGGTCAAGAAATTCAGAATTAACCATATCTCTTCTTGGTTATAATCCTGCTTTTGTCATTGTATTTTATAAGGTACTATATCATATTTCTATTTGTACCTTTCATTTTCTAACTTCTCCCCTAGAATGTTACATTTTATATTAGAAACTTTTTTTAACCTCTGTATCCTCAACAACCAGAACAGCACTTTACGTATGATCCTCTAAAAGATATTCAATAAAAAATATTAATTTCCTTTAAATATTATAAAATACTTCTTCAAAATTATGTCATTTTACCAATAATGCATAATCATTTCCCTCATATTTTGGCTAACATTGTATATTCTTCGTTATGCAAATCTTTTCTAGTAGTTTTATAAAAACGACATATTACAATTTTAAATTTGTACTTTTTGAATATATAATAAGGTTGATCATTTATTATTTATAACGTTTATGGTAGTTACTTATGAAATCGGTAATTTTGTTTGCTTCTTTTTCTGTTGGGTTGTTTTTCTTATTGATTGAAGAGAATTGGTAGGTAAACACACATATTTATGTATAATTAAATGTATACATTTTAAGAATGGTATTTTCTTAATTTATTTCTCTTTAACTTTAGCATGCATCTTGCTATATAGAAGTTTTATATTTTTATATAGGAAATTCTGTATTTTTATGTTTTCTGGGTTTATCTTACAAATACAAAGAAATTTATTATTCTAAGATTATGAAATTATTCTTCAGTATTTTATTTTATCTGTTTAATGTTTTATACACTTAAAATTTTCAATTCACTGGAATTTTTGTGTGCAATATACAGCAACAACAGAACTCTTTTTCTTAAACAGAAATTTTTCTAAGATCATTTATTAAAACACATTTCTTTTTTAATTAAATAAAATAGCACTTTTTTATCTTTTAAATTCACATAAATTCCAAAGCAAATTTCTGGATTATTTTGCTCTACTGATCTGTTTATCATTGCATTTCTCTGGAAAGTCTTGAAGACTGCTGAAGGGGTATCTGAGAAATCATTATGGAGTTTTACAGCAAAGTAGACCCTAGATATTTGCTAATCATCACTTTTCATATTCTATTTATCACTTATCATAAAGAAATAATTGTTATATTTCAACTTGTAAAGGCCTCTCAATACATTTAGTAGAACTACCACTGGATCAGTTGGAGACATATGCTCCCAGTTATCGAGTATTTATTAGGCACATTGTACAAATCACTGTGTTATTTATGACCACTGTGTTATTTACTAACCAATGGGATGAATATATATATATATATATATATATATATATGCATTCTTAAATGTATATGCAGTATGTGTATTCAGAAATTATGTATCTATAGATATTATCTATGCACAAACAACAGGGCTCCACTTCAACGCCCTGCACAACTCCAGGGAGCACCATTCATATCTAGGTGCACAGCAGGTGTAACCTATGCAATGACTCCAGGGTGTTAACACAAACAGGAGTAACACCTGGAATCTAACTTGAATACGTGGCTCACAGAAGGGTTTATTGACATTTAAACTGAGGCCTGAGGATGAATAGGAATGACCAGCATACATGGTACAACAATATGGCTTCTAGGAGAAAAAGTCTTTTCTATGGTGGGAGAGATATGGGCCACCCAAGGAAGAGCAAGCAAGCCAACGTGACTGGGCCATCAGGAACTGAGGGACAAATCATTCTAGTTTTCAGTGCTAAAATCTAGAAATTCCCAGGCAAACTCGGATGATGGGTTACCCTTCACAGGAGTAAGACAGGGTGTAGCATGGGGTAAGGTGATGGGTCTAGGGGAGAAGCAAGTCAGAAATAGATTTGTAAGTTTGGTGAAAATTTTTCCATTTTTTAATCCTATATGCAACAGAAAGCAGTCAGAGGTTTTGAGAAGGCAATGGAAAACTCTGATTGTTAGTTTTTAAAAGGGGTAAAAATTATCAAGATACAGCATGTACTAATTACCCAGTACAGATGTAATTATGTATCACCAACATACTAACAAAATTTTTTTTAAAAGATGATTTTAGTAGTGGTACAGAGGATGAACTAATAGAGGCCAGGAGACTAAGGCAAATGCAAAAGCTCAGGTGAGATAAAAACAGTTGCCTAGACGTGGGCAACTGAAGGATTCCATGAGCAGCTTGGGAAGGGGGCCTCGCAATCCATTATATAACTGAGTGTTGAAACCTGAGTTAGGGAACTTGTCTGAAGTCACACAGCCAGTGTGGGATGGCTGGACCCAACCTCTGATCTTCTTCTTCCACAGTTTTTGATTTATCACTGTACTATACAGCCCACTTGTTTTACATTCATCATATAAAAAATACAAAGTTGGACAGATGTATCCAATTGTATGATAGGCAGGATGAAAGTTTCTTAGGGAAATAAAAGGGGAAATATGTTTTATATTTCATAAATGTGTCCTAGTCAATTGTAAAATTAAATTCAAAATAAAAGTAAAATTCAGAAGGGAGGTCTGATCCGCCTTCCGGGGATGGGGGCTCTGCCACCCCGGAAGAGAACCAGAACCGGTCCAACCGGACCACAATGCGCCGGCACCACGCGGCGCCAGCTTGCATCAAGGGAGATCTGATCCGCCTTCCGGGGATGGGGGCTCCGCCACCCCGGAAGAGAACCAGAACCAGTCCAACCAGACCGCAACTCGCCGGCACCATGCGGCGCCAGCTTGCATCAAGGGAGATCTGATCCGCCTTCCGGGGATGGGGGCTCCGCCGCCCCGGAAGAGAACCAGAACCGGTCCAACCGGACCCCAACTTGCTGGGACCGCGGGGCACCGGCGCGCAGGCTCAGAATCAAGGACATCACCACCGCCGCCCCCCCCCATGTTAAGCAAGCTGCTGGCTCTGAGGTCTGGCTAAATTGATGGCAACTTAGGTACATAGAGCAACTAGACGCTAG
>RJWM01012134.1:0-57466 GCA_004363535.1 Dasyprocta punctata | reverse complement strand
AAAAAAAAAAAAAAAAAAAAAAAGCACAGTTCATGATAGCTAAACAGTGGGAGAGGTCTGTGTCCGTCAGGAGACGGCGGATAATGAACACGTGCTATTCACACACGGTGGAGGACTAGAGCCCCATCAAGGAAGGTAAACATGAATCATTTGTGGGAAAAGAGATGCACCGAGAGACCATAACTTTCCATGAACTAAATCAGACACACGAGCTTAAATGTCACATGGTCGCTCTTAGATGAGAAACACAAAGTATAAATAAAAAGCAAAATGAAAGATAAGTGATAAGAAGTAGGGCGATAGATCTTTGCCAAATGGGAAGGGGGTTACAAGACGGAAGGAGCGGGGAGGGACAGGAGAGAAAGGGGGGCAAAAGTGAACCAAGACGCGCTATATACACGTACCAGTTTCACATAAGCAATATAAACACTGTGTACTGCAAAACACGCGGAGTGATAGACCAGCATACTGCGGAGCGTTATTTAATTGAGTTTGCCACTGTGCACAGGGCACGGGGAAGGGCAGCGGCATCTGTTGCACACGCAGCCACGCTTGTACACACACGCGCACCATGAGGCTGCTGGAGGAAGCGGAGGGTAACCCAGAGAGGCTGCGCGTAAAGCTGCGTAGAAACCAGATGAACCTCCAGCTTCCCATGGGAAGGGAGCCCAGAAGTCTGATGGCCAAGACCAGACTTTGGCCAGACTCCTGGGGTTCCCGAGTCTACCTTGAACTGTCCTGAGCTTGGGGAGCTGATCAGAGCAGAGACCCGATACTCCAGCATCCCTTGCAGCTGTGCGTGACCGAGCGATGGATGCGGCCTCACAGTGGCTCCTCGGTGGCATCGATGCATGGCCCTGTGACCATCCGTTGTGACATCAACTTGACTGGACTAAGAACCATCTGGTAGACTAATAAAGTATAATTGTGGGTGTGTCTGTGGATGATTGACATGCCAGCCAGCAAATCGAGAGAGAAAGACCCACCCAGGAAGTGAATGGCACCAACCAATAGGCTTGCAGCCTTGATGGAGCAAAAAGGGAAAGTAGAGAGAAGCGTAATTGCTAGGAAAGGCTCCAGTCTTGAGTGGGTATGTCCTTTGCTGCTGTTATCTTGCAACATTCATCTCCAGGTCTCCAGCTTCTTCAGCTTCAGCTTCCAGAAGCAAATGCACAGGGAGTTTCCATGCCTCCATGGGGGTGCTGTATCCTTGATTTCTTGTATTCTGAGACTTCAAAAACTTGGGCTGAGCAGCTCCTGGATTTCTCGCACTGATGGCCTGCAGTTTTTTCTGCTTCTGATCCTGTATGCTACTGTTGTAGTCAGGGATTGCAAGGAAAACAATTACATGCAGGACACACAATTTATAGTATTGTTATACTATGGTCACACAGAGTCAGATACAAAGAAAGTGCAGGAAATTTGTCTATTATTAAAGACCTAAAAAATCCGGTTGAGGACCCAGATACCATGGCAATGTCCTGCATGAGTTCATCTGAAGACCTACGGCCCATGACAGTGCCTCCCACAAATCCAACTGGAGGCCTAGAGCCCCTGACAATGACTCATTCAAGTCTGTATCAAGGATCTGCACTGGTGAGGCCCAAAGATGAGTGGAGAAATCCAGAAAGTCTCTGCCAGCGGGATGAAGGATCTCTGCCTGTAGGCTGAGGGATCTGCACTGGAGCCAGGAAGCAGTACTCAAAGTAAGGACCAGAGCTCGCCTGAGAAACATCACAGCCATCCTCAGTGACAATGAGGTCCCGAGCTCCTCCAGTGATGAGAACAGGTGGGTTCATATCAGGAAGCCAGCATGACGAGCTTCTCCTGGAGACTGAACGGCACACCTTTCCCTCCAGAACCAGGTAGCGAAGCTCAGTGTCAGGACCAGAGCTCCCCCAAAGAGAACCCCAGCCATTCTCAGTGACAAGGTTCCCCCTCCTCTGATGATAATAGCCGAGCTCGTATCAGGGGAGCGAGCATGACAAACTCCTCCAGGAGAACCAACAGCTCCAAAAGAACCAACACTTAGGAGAACCCACAATGCTACTCTTCCTCTCTAGGTATCATTTTTATGCTGGCAACAGTCCTAGGTGGGCCATCTATACTTAGCACCACGCTGATTCAGTTCAGCGGGTGTTTAAGTTGACCATCAATTTTCAATTCACTGCAACTACCTAATAAATCCCTTTGCATAATGGTGCATATATTTCCTATTGATTCTGTTCTTCTAGAGGACCTTAATCAATGCAGCCTCTTTTAAATCAAGGCATTTAAAGAGCATGAGCTCACCGCACTACCCTTTTCCCTTCTATTGCACATCAGCAGGAGATGGCAAGGATCTGAGCCACAGTGGGGCCACATGACAGGAGGACAGGTTTGTTCCCTCCAGCCTGGTCCACACACATAACTGGGCACAGCTATTTCTGAAGTAAGGTGACAGGGGCAGCTTCAGGAAGACACTCTTTCTAGGGTATCACCTGTTACTGCCATTTTCCGTGGTCTTGGAACCAGACCCAAGTCTCTCCAGCAAAGAAGACAGAAGATGTAGCAAAGACCAGCCTTCCTTTTGCATGTGTTTGTTTGATGTGAACCAGTACTCTCTCAATTCACCTTTATTTTCCTAAGTTAGCTAAACTCTGCTCTTCATAGTCATCTTTCTGAAGTAGTGAGTCCTTTGCATGCAACTGTATAGTTACTGGGACAAAACACCTGACAAATGCAAATCAAAAGAGGATAGATTTATTTAGGCTCATGGATTTTGAGGGTTCAGTCCATGGTCAGCTGGCTCAAAGGCAAGAAAAGTTTAGTAGAGAAAAGATGCTCACATCATGATGGTCAAGAAGCAGAAAGAAGGGGGTAGCCAGAGAGGGAGATGAATGCTTCCAGGTCCCACCCACAGTGACCCAACTTTTCTGGATAGACTGTGCCTGCACAGCCTCATTTGGCTATGGTTTCTCCAGCAGATGGATCTGCCAATGGACACGGCACCCCTATGATCCAACCACCTTGCAAAACCTGACCTCTGAATGCATGAGGCTCTCGGTGGGACACTTTAGTTCTAACACATCAAAAAATGGTGAGTCTGGTGCAGGTGTGTCAGGCATAACTGAGACATATCCTCAAAGCCCAGAACAGTTCCAGTGCTTAAGTTTCCTGTCCCCAAGTCATTCAACAAGTGCATAGGTTGGTACTTCTGTAGCACATCAAGCCCCTGCCTTGGTCTCCTCCTGTGGCTCAGGCTGGTCCGCCAGTGGGAGCAGAGCCCTCGCTTCGGCTCTGGCTTTGTGTAACTCTGCAAATGCCCAGGGAGGAGCTGAAAGGTGAGAAAGCACTGGATCCAGCCAATCCGAGTTCTGCTAGGAACAAACAGAACGGGCCGAACTCAACTTTGAGACTTGGAGTGAACTTCCATTTGCGACGGACCTTGGATGACAGCTGCCTGGAAGAAATGTGGTTTTCAGAAGCACACACCTGCCTCTTGGAGAGAGGGAGAGTCACTGTGGAGGCTGGAGGGAGAGTGGGGCTGTAGGTCACCGTGCAGAGGGAGCTGGACAGTGGACCACAGATGGCTGCAAGGTGGACACGGACTTGGAATATCACGTGAAGCGGCTTCAGCCTGCAGCACATATTTAGGGTCTAACATCGTGTTTGCATTCATAGACTCAAGCCCCAATTTGTGCTAGAAAATGCATTTTGCTGGTGCAGCCCGGAGCGACTCACCTGTTCCACTAGAGCCTCAGCTTCCTGAAGTTCCTGCTCATTGGCTGCATTCTCCAGTGGACGAGGACCCTTGTTCATCAAGAGACACTTTGCATCTGTGCCATCTACAGACTTCGTGCCAGGTGTCAGGGAGCAGAGGGAGCCCAGTCCCCTTCCCAGGCGTGGAGGGAAGAACTCTGTGGAGATGTGGTGCCAAGGTCAGCAGGCAGGGTGAGCCGGCCCTGTGCCCCAGGGAGGGAGTCACCTCTGCAGGCACAGGCCGGCTCTGAGATGCGTGGGAGTGTCCAGGGAGGACAGAACAAGAACTCTCTCTCTCTCTCTTTCTCTCTCTTTTTCCTTTACCAGGGTCTCACATAATCCAGGGTGGCCTTGAACTCACTATGTAGCCCAGGTTAGCCTGGAACTCATGGCAATCCTTCTGTCTCAGCCTCCCTAGTGCTGGGATTCCACGCGTGCACCACCAGAGCAGGCTGAGCCAGGCTTTGAAGAGGGAAAATAAAGGTGACAGAATTAGATTTCTGCTCCTGTCTCCCAAGTGGGTTTCGAGACAGACAGAGGTCCTGGCATGATGGGTGATTTCAGTCCAAGTCCTTGTTGTCCACACTCATCAGTAACTGGGATTTTGTCAAGGGTTTTAGGGGTTGATAAAGTAAAAAGCAGCAAAATAGAAGAGGAAGATAGACCCTCCTGTTATCTCCCCCCACAGCAAGGAGCCAGCCTCAGGCCCTGAATCTACACCTGCCCTGTGGTTTCTTACAGAGGACAGGTGTGGACAGCTGTGAGCCACAGCTGTGCTGGCTTCCAGTGACTGTCATGGCAAAGGATTGCCTCTCCAGGTTTCTACATTGTCTGGACTGTGTTGGAATTTGCAGCCTTCCTGCCTCAGCCTCCCAGAGTGCCAGGGTTACAGATGCGTACCACTACACTTGACTAGGATGCTGATAAATTCTTTTTTTTTTAAGTTTTAAAAATTTGTATTAGTATGTATTTGCAGGCCATCAGGGAATCGGTGCCTGTGTATGACACATTTTAATTATTTTTTTTGATCATAAATAGTTTACCCACTTCTAAAAGTGCTTGGTTCTCTTCTCCCTCAAAGAAAGATTGGCATTTCAGGGAAATTTCTTGGGAAGCCCTAGGGTAAAGAGACAGTGTTTCCTATATTTATTTTGGAAATTTCCAGGGATATAAATGATATATTTTCTTTTTAAAAAGCCTAATTTTGTGACTTTCTCTTATCCAATCTGACTTGGCTGATGTTCAGTGCATTCCAATTTTGTTTAATGAAATCAGAAGTGAGGGAGTCATAGTGAAACCCAAAAAATCTTGGTAAGTATCTGTGTGTGCGTGTGCATGTGTGTGTGCATGTGTGTGTGTGCACGTGTGCTGGGGTGGCACCTTACATGAAAAGGTCACGCCCTTGATCCTGCCATGTGACTTATCTGCAAACACAGATTCCAGAAACTTCACCAATAAAACAATTAGACACCAGTGCCTAGATTGGTGGCAATATTGGCTGAAGCCAGGCTTTGAACACAAACTTGGGGTGTGTCTGAGCCCTGCTTCGGCTTCCTGTCTGTCTCGGTGCCTCGCCCCTGTGCAGCATCGTGCGACTCTGGGACCCACCCTCCTCAGCTCCTCTGTGAGGATCAGTGCTAATGCCCTATGGGTGCTGCCTCTGCCCGGCTTCTCTTAAGCTGCGGCGTTGTTGTGGAGCAGATCTGCACTGCTAGGGCCATTTTGGGTCTACTGAGAGCTTTTGTTCCAGGATCCTGGAGGAACTCTCGCATCTGGTGGGTGGAAGAAGCTATACCCTGCCCCATGGTTCTGTGCAACTTGATGCACATTGTCCTTGTCCTTGATGTCTCCTGTGACCTCCGCTCCTAGTTACCGTAGCTGCGGATGTTGAGGTCGCTGTGGACAGGCGCTCTGTTCCTGCCATGCAGCCACACTGGCTGCCATGGGGGATGGGGCTCATCTGAAACCCAACCACCACCAGGGGAGCTCAGCACAGCAAAGCCACGGCCACTGTGGGGCCCACTCAGAAAGCCTGTGTCTCATGGGACAAGTGTCCTTGGAGCCACACAGTAGGCTAACCTGCTGGACCTGGGCAGTGCTGTCTCAATGCACAGGGCTATGAAGGTAAACTGAGTCATTTTTACAAATGCTGGCCATAAAACCAGGTGTCCTCCACAGATGCAGCTTCCTTCTTGTCTCCTACAGCAGGTGTTCTGGGGGGGTGGCCCTCAGTGTGTCCCTTGCCCTGACACCATCTGTGGGTCTCCAGAGCAGGTGACTATGCCCACAAGCTGGAGAAAGAGGCCCCAAAACTATGCCCAAAGCCAGGCTTATCATTTCCTCCAGATCTGCCCCCAAACACACACTTCTGGAAGTATGTCTTCAGATACAATTCTGCCACCCTGGACACGCTTCCAAAGGCTTTCTCAGTCCCTCAAAGAAAAACAAAAACAACCAAAACAAACAAACAAACAAAACCCAGAATAATCTCCACTAAAGGGACAAATTGCTTAAATCCATGAAAAGTGTTAAAATTTATACTACCAGGTTTAGACTCCAGGGAATACACATAACCATTGAATGCTTTGTTATCCAGAAAACAGCCTTTCCCTGTAGCTCTCCTAACAATAGTGGATACATTTATTTTTTATGGTAAATTATTTTTAATGTTATTAGTCCATGTATGCAGTGCATGACTGCATTCATTGTGGGGACCTGATACCCACACAGAACACATTTAAATTCTTTTCCTTATTAATTAAGTTTATTGATACCAAGCTTTGCGTGGATCACATTGATCATAAGGACTTTACACCTGTCTTGGTTACTTTTCTCTCATTGCTGGGACAAAATACCCAACATCTAAAATGAAGGAAGGAAAGGTTTTTTAGCTCACAGTTTGTGGAGGTTTCAGTCCATAATCAGCTGGCTCCAAAGCTTGGCACCAGGGCAACCCTTCAAGGCAGCAGCCAGCTAAAGCAGCCAGAGCAAAAGTGGGGAAGAGCAAGCCTCTTTTCCTCCCTTATACTGTACACAGGCCACCCCCTCCTCCAGGACTAGCCAAGCACTCACAAAACCTCCTTGCCCTCCTCTTACACAGGATGGGGATGTTTACAAAGTGAGGATCGTAGCTCCCTGCTGAGTCTCTTAATTGAACTTCTAAACTTCAAATTGACACAATGTATCAGCCATAACAATACCTGTACATGATGTATCTTAATTCTTTTTCTTTTCCTCATTTCTCTCCCCTTCCTTCAACTACTTTTCTGCTTATTTACAAAAGCTTTGATTCCATTTTTTTCTTCCTTTCTCATTTTTTTCTTTCCCCTTCATTTCTTTCCCCCTCCCTCTTTTTAGTTCCTCCTTCTATTTAAGCATTTGCTTCCTATTAGGTATCCATTATGCATTTTGGTCTTTGCCCTTTCAGATGCTCATACCAGAGACACAATGTGATATTTACATGTGTGTTCAATTTATTTCACTTAAAGAGTGTGGTTTTAAGGTGCATTCATTTACCTGAAAATATCTCAAGTATATTCTTCCTTACGGCAGGATAGTACTCCATTGTATTAAAACACACACACACACACACACACACACACACACATCTTCTTTATTCATTCATTGGTTAATGGGCATTTGGGCTGTTTTCATGATGTAGCTATTACAAATTGTGCTGCTTTAAACATATATATCACTGCAGTATGATCCTTTTAATTTTTTTGGGAAGACACCAAGAAAGGAAATAGCTGGGTCAAATGAAAATGTTAGTCTTAGTTCTTTGAGGAATCACCACACTGATTTCCACAGTGGTTGCACCAGTCTACACTCCCACCAAATTAAGGAGTCCTATTTCCCCACAGGCCCACCAGCATTTACTGTTCGTTGATTCTTGATTATTGCCACTCTTACTGGAGTAAGATGGAATCTCAGGCTGTTTTAATTTGCATATCTTGAATGACCAGTAATGGTGAACATTTTTTGATATATTTATTTGCTGTTTTTACTTCTTCATTTGAGAAGTGTGTATTCTTCTCAGATGCCCATTTTTTGGATTGGGTCTTTAAATTTGAGGGATACGAGTGTTTTTGTTGTCATTGTTCTTTATGTATTCTAAATATTGGATTTTTGTGTGAGGAACAGCAGACAAAGTCATTTTCACACCGTGTGGGTTATCTCTTCACTCTTAATGATTTCTTTTGCTCTGCAAAAGTTTGTTAATGAGTTGAGATTCCAGTTGTTGATTGTTTATATTTCCCATGTGATCAGAGTTTCATTCAGAAAGTCTTTGCCTATATCTGTGTCTTCAAGAGTTTCACCTATTCTGTCTTCAGTTAGATTTAGTGTTTCTGTTTGAATATGTAGATTTTTGATTCATTTCAATTTTAGGTTACTGCATGGTGAGAGAGACATTAGTCTACTTTTAGTCTTTGGCATGTGGAAAGCCAGTTTTTTCAACACCATTTATTAAACAGGCTATCTTTCTTCTGCTGAAGGTATTTGGTCTCTTTGCTGAACATAAGGTGATTGAGTGTGTTTGGAATTGCTTCTGTATCTTCTATTCTGTTCCACTGATCCTTAGGTCTATTATGTTGCCAGTGCCATGATGTTTTTATCACTGTAGCTTTGCAGTATAATTTCAAGTAAGGGATTGTGATGCCCCTGCCTTGCCTTTGTTGCCCAGAATTGTTTTTGCTATTGTAGGCCTCTTCTGTTTCCAAATAAATTTTAGAATTGATTTTCTACTCTTGAGAGATATGCTATTGGGTTTTTTTGGGGGGTGCACCAGGGATCAAATTCACAACCTTGTGCCTGCCAGGCAGGTGCTTAAGCCACTGAGCCAAACTCCCAGCCCTAGTTTTTTGAGACAGGGTCACACTATGTAGCTCAGGCTGGCCTTGAACTCACGTCATAGCCCAAGCCAGCCTCAAACTCACAATGCTCCTCCTACCTCAGCCTCCTGAGTGCTGGGATTAAAGGTGTGCACCACCACACCCAGCTGCTATTGGTATTTTCATAGGAATTGCATTAAATCTGCATAACAATTTTGAGAGCATGGCCATTTTTCTATGTTATTTATCCAAGAGCAAGTGTTGTCTTTCCATTTTCTGATATCCTCTTTGATCTTTTTTAAAAAAGTGTTGTAGTTTATAATGTAAGGGTCTTTTACTTCTTTTGTTAGAATGATTCCTAAGTATTTCATTTTTTGAATGTTGTTCTGAAAGGTGTTTCCCTAATTTTTTTTCTCAGTGAATGCTATTCACATAAAGAAATGCTATTAATTTTTGAGTGTTGACTTTGTATCCAGCTATGTGACTGAATTTGTTAATTAAATCTGAAACTCTTTTGGTGGAGTTCTTGGGGTCCTCTATGTAGAGTAACGTATCATCTGCAAATAATGATAATTTAACTTTTTTCTTTCTTGTGTTTATTCCTTTTATTTCTTTCTCTTGTCCTATTGTTCTGGTTAATGTTTTCTATATTGAATAAGTGGTGATAGTGGACATCTTTGTCTTGTTCATGATTTTAGAGTGAAAGCTTTCAGTTTTTGACCATTTAGTAGAATGTTGACTGGTGGTTTGTCATAGATGGTTTCTTATCAGAATGAGATAAAGACCATCTATTCCAATTTTCTATAGGGTTTTTATCATGAATGTATGTGGACTTTGCCAAATGCTTTTTTTGTGTGTGTCTGCTGAGATGAACATGTGATTTTTGTCTTTGTTTCTGTTAGCATGGTGTATTACATTTATTGATTTGTGTATGTTTAACTAACCCTGCATTCCTGGGATGAATTCCACTTGGTCATGTGCATAATCTTGATGCTTTGCTATACTCTGTTTGCCAGTATCTTATTGATTTTTGCATCTGTATTCATTAGGAATACGGACCTGTAATTCCCTCTTTTGGTTGAATCCTTCTCTGGTTTTGGTATCAGCGTAGTGCTTGCTTGCAGGAATGATTTTGGGAGCACTGCTTCCCTTTCAGTTTCACTAAAGATTTTGATGAGGAGTGGCTTCAGATCTCTAAATTTCTTGTGGAATTCATTTATGAGTATACGTCTACTAAGTCCATCTGTTTACAGGTTTGGTTCAGTTGCGATATTTCTTTGTTGGTTTTTTGTCTAGTTGATTCATTTATTTGTGATAGTGAGGTATCAAAATTCCTCATTATAATTGTGATAGTGCTTATTTGATTTTTCATATCCATTAACATTTGTTTTATATAATTGAGTGCACCAATATTTGGTGCATATATGGTTGTTATCTCTCTCTTGGAGTTTTAACTTAACAAGTATACAGTGAACTTCTTTGTCTCCTTGTATCAGTCTTTGCTTGAAGTTTACTTTATCTGCAAATAGATTAGCTACCCCTGATTTTTTCTGAGCTCCTGTCACAAGAAGTATTGTTTTTCATCCTTTGACTTTTAGTCTATGACTTTCTTTTTGAGTTATATGTGTTTCTTGTTTCTTGGTCCATTCTGCCTATCTATTTCTTTTGATTGGTAAGTTGAGACCATTTACATGGCTGGTTATAACCAATACATATTGGTTTATCCTTGTCATATATTTTTCTATTGTTGTTTCCCTGTCTTTCCCCCCTGTTTAATTGCTTACCTTGCCTGGTTGCCTCTTTCTAGTGGTGCTATTAGAATTCTTGTCTTTGTCATCTCTTTTTAAAATATCCTTCAGAACATTTTGTAGAGGTGGTTTGGTGATCATGAATTTCTTCAGTTGTTCTTTGTCATGGAAGTATCCTATTTCCCCCTTATTTTTGAAAGATTGCTTTGCATGGTATATCAATCTAGATTGGAGGTTGTTTTCTTTCAGGACTTTAAATACTTCACTCCAAGGTCTCCCTGATGTAAGGGTTTGTGTTGAGAAGTCTGCTATGATTTTGGTGGGCTTTCCTTTATAGGTAACTTGTTCCTTTTCTCCAATAACTTTTGGTATTCTATCCTTATGCAGAATTTCTGGAATCTTTATTATTATACGCCTAGATGTAGGTTTATTTTGGTCATGGCTAATTGGAGTTCTATATGCCTCATTTATCTGTATGTCAAATTTGTTTTCCATACTTGGGCAGTTTTCTGCCATTACTTCTGTGAGTAGATTTTTTATGATATTTGCATTGTCTCCTGCTTTCTCATTAACTCTGATCAATCTTATGCTGTTCTTCTTTACATCATCTTGCAGCTGTTGGATTGATTTTTCACGGTGCCTTGCTATTCTTAGGAAATCTTTCTTTTCATGACCATTAACTGCAATCTTTTCTTCTAGATCTGACATTATGTCTGCACCTTGGTTTAATCAGCTGCATAGAATTTCAATGGAGTTTTTAATTTCCTGTATATCTGTTCTAATCAGTTTCATGGGTCACTTCTTTTCTATGTTGAGCGTTCACAGTTTCTGTCATTTTCCTAAATTCCTCAGTTCTTTTTATCTGTATCTACTTAGGTTCACTAAGCAAGTTCTTCATCCCTTCCTTTCATTTCTTGCTTCCTTTTCCTTTGGCAAAATGAATATTTGCACTGTGCCTAAAGAGGCATGCTAGTTTTTAAATGGTTGCAAAAGTCAGCATTCTCTTCATGTAAAAAAAGAATAAAGAACTGAAAATAAATATGATTACTACTGCATTTCATGCTGCTGTTGTCATTCCAAAAAATTCAGTTGAATGGCTTCTGATTTCCACTATCTCATTGTCCCCTGGACTTGTCCTGGGTTGGCTGGACATTTGGGATTGCATTTTGTTTCTGTCATTGTGTAGTTTTTAAATTTTAGTTTGTTTTCTGTGTTGATGCTTATAAATTTCTTATGATAAATAGATTTATCAATAGTATCAAGGCTTCCCTCAGCAATATCTATTCCTCAGAGATGTCTTCTAGGTGTAGTTTGCTCTTGGTTTTGTGTCTCTCCCACAATCCTACCTTCTCACTTTATTAGGAATAAGAAGTTGGTATGTATTTGGCTCAGCACCCAGTCCTTTGGTAATGGACTATGTTTGTGGTTATGAACCCAGACAATCATAACATTGTCATTCAAGGGAGAGCAACTGATTACAACAGGTGTGGCATCCTGGCTAAAGTAGTACAACTAGCAATAGCAATAGCATCAAGTACAGCCTAGAAACTGACAAACTGTGTTATTAATTTGGTATTTTTAGGTATAGCATCAAGATCTACCATTATGTGACAAAATCTCATAATTTTACCCTGTGTGTGATGGTGGAATTTAAGATGGATAAGGGACAAAACAGTGATCAGTGCAGAGAAATATAATAGAAGCAAAGCTGAAAGACAAAGAATGATCATTCAAACTTTGGGAAACTAGAGAAAAAACTGGACAGAAAAGATGAAGGAGAAAGCAAAAGAATATCAAAGCAAAACAGAAACACTAGAGACAATGTTCAGTCACATGGAAATATGAGAAAAGATAACTGAGGAAAGGGAGAGAGATGATGAGCAAAACAAACAATAAGAGTGAAAACCTAAACAACCATAACAAATGAACAAAAAATACACAGAAGAAGAACAACAAAAGAAATGAAGAAAGAAAACAGAAAGAAAGAAAGAAGAAAAGCAAGCAAGCAAGCAAGCAAAGAAAGAACATAATAAAAATTCCTTGGGTACCTTAAGTTCTGTGGTAGTACTCAAGTCAGGGTCCAAATCTGTGCTGGGTAACTCAGCCAAGCCAGCCATAAGGCTAGTGCTGGGTGCAGGGCTGATCTTCACCTCCAGATATGGGAGCTGAGGCCAGAGTCTTCAGCCAGCAACTTTCTCGGGGTCCCTTGCTGGCCTGCCTCTTCCTTAACCTGTGTGTCTCTGTGTTGTTCTCCCTGTTGCTACTGCACCCTCACACAGAGACAGCCTGAGGCTGCTCTCACCCCCATGTGCAGCCCCCACTCTTCTGCTCCCACTGCCACACCCCTGTCCTCTCACAACACTGGGCTCAGGGTGGGGAGAGTGCGGTCAGCAACTCACTGCCCCTGCTGTGGCTATGTCATCAGCCCATGGCTGCTCGTCCCACTTCTGTCTCCTCTCTAGCAGGGTAAGTGCTGTCTTCCCATTCTTTGCCCCACCATAGTCCAAGGCTGCTTAAATCCCACATCAGCATCCTTCTCTCATGCTTCTAGTGGCAAGGCAGCAGACATCGTGCCATTCTACCCACTGTCCTCACCACCGTGCCTTAATGCTCTTTACATCCCCTTCTCTCTTCCCTCTGTTTCTTGCTTCCCTTCCCTTTGGCAAAAGCTCACTCTCCGTGTTTCCTGTTATCTATCTTTTATTTTGTGCATTAGTTTATTTATACTTTGGGTTCCTCACATAAGAGAAACCTTGAGATATCTAAGCCTGTGTGTCTGGTAACAGTGCATACACTTGTTAGGTCCTAGGTGCAGTTGATTTGATCAAACCTCAGTTTTCCTGTTTGAGACAAACTCTTTGTAGCTCAGCCCTTCCTCCTCCTGAAATACAGGGTCGAGTTGTCATTTTGCTTTACTCATAATTTATTTTTGAATGCCCAATTCTCTAAAGCTATGAAAATAGGGTGGGCATAGTGACACCTGCCTGTAATCTCTGCACAGAGAAGCCTGAGGCAGGAGGATAACCGTGAATTTAAGGGCAGCCTGCGCTACATAGTGAGCTCAAAGCCAGCCTGAACTACTCAGAGACCCTGTCTCAAAAAACAAAGAACAAACAAACAGCTACCAAAATGATTCTGGTTCCCACATCTGTATCTCACCAAATTGTACAGTGTTCAGTTCAGTGTTGTGTGGGATAGCACATATAGATCTAAGAAAAAGACATATATGAGCATGGGAAAGGTATAGTACTGTGTGGACTTAAATATAGTTACTAATTTGGTCCTCACAATAGTAGAATATCTTGCTCTGAATACTAAATAGCTTTGCATCACTTCAAAAGCCTTTGGATACAATTCAAGGTATTGACTTCACTATCATTAGGGATGAGATTTCTTAGTACCCATTCTTATTAAGACTGTTAAATACTAATGAGCATGAAATGCAGTAGCAGTCACATTTATTTTCAGTTCTTTGTTGTTTTCTTTACTGGGAGAGGATGCCGACTTTTGCAACCATTTCCAAACTAACATGTCCCTTTAGCACAGTGCAAATATTCATTCAAAAACTTAAACCAAAATCAAGGCAAAAGTCTGTACAATGAAGGACTTGCTCTTACTGATCAGGGATAAATTTTATCTATTCTATTTGGGAGAATTAAAAGCTAGATCTGTTTTCCTCTCTTTTTTGGTACAAAGAGAGGTTGTTACCATGTACTAGTCCAAATATTTAAGCATAGGATGACTAACAATTGCATATTTTTTCATTAAGTTTTATAAGATAATATGTTGGGAAATAAAAAAAATGACAGTTTTATCAAATTTATTCAGTACAAAGACCGACTGTTTGAAATGACACCGGCCTGATCCGTGCTTGGCATACTCAGGATGTAAATAAATGCACTGTTGTGCTACCTATTAAGTGTCTAAAAATATCTCCTAGTGGCTAAAAGGAAAGTTTGTGTTATTATCGCTTTCTTTTTTGCGAGCCTCTTTTTGATTTGTGTATTGTATTGAACAACTACTTAGGAGGTAGTCATACACAATGTTATAAGTGTAACTATTATTAGTCTCTTATTATTCGGAATTGTGGTGGATTGATAGCTGGTGGTCAACTTGTACACCCAGATGAACTGAGTCAACATAGTGCTGGATGGGGGCGGCCCACCTGAGGATTGTTGCCAGCATAAAAACAAGAACTGGGGAGGAAGAGGTGGTGTTGGCTCTCCGTGCTGTTGCTAGTGCTCCCATTGCTATTGGCTCTCTTGGAGGAACTTGCTCAGCTTCTTCCCTGATGTGAATTGGGCTGTTCTTATCATCAGCGATCGGGACCTTGTCACTGAGAATGGCTGGGGTTCACTTTGCAGGAGCTCTGGTCCTTACTTTGAGCATCGCTTCTTGGCTCCTGGAGGGGAAGATGTGTGCTGCTCAACCTCCAGGAGAAAATTGTCACGCTGTCTTGCTGATATGAATCCAGCTGTTCTCATCATTGAAGGAGCTGGGGACCTCATTGTCGCTGAGGATGGCTGTGACAATTTTCAAGGGAGCTCTGGTCCTTACTTTGCAAGTCACTTCTTGGCTCCAGCACAGAGCCCTCAGCCTACGGGCACAGATCCTTCATCCCACTAGCACAGACTTTCTAGCTTCCACCGCTGACCTTGGGGCCTTCCCAGGGCAGATCCATGAAACAGACTTGCTTATGCCAATGTTGTGGGCTCTAGGCCTCCTGTTGGATTTGTGGGAGGCAATGCCATGGGCTCTAGGTCTTCAGATGAACTCCTGCAGGACCTTGCCATGAGATCTGGGCCCTCACCTAGATTTTCTAGGTCTTTAGTGTGTGGGAAGACTTCCTGCACTTTCTTTGTATTTGACTTCTTGGGTGGTCATCATAAATAATACTATATATTGTGTGTCCTGTATGTTATTGTTTTCCTTGTAATCCCTGACTCTGACAGGTATGGAAAAATTTTTCCATAAAATAGTATTTTGCAACATGCAAGAATCAACGATTATTGATGCCTGCCTAACTCAATAAATCTTTGTGATAATTTGGACACAAAGTATTCTACTTTACAGCACAATCCCAAATAGCTCCAATTTCTGATCATACTCAACATCCCATTATGTTCACAGAGACATTTTGTCTCGGTGCGTAGTGTTTCAAATTTCAGGCTGGAGTTACTGAGAATCACTATAAGAAAATCTTTCTCCACGGCTTTGGTTCTCATCTTCAGAATTTTTGCTGGAGGTCACCAGCTCCCAGAGACTCCTGTAAAACTCTCCATTTCCTTCCCAATACCTGAAAGCATTGGTGGGTTATATTTTTTTATCATCACGATCTGGAGAATTGCCTTATTAAAAAGTGTATAGCTGGAGATTTAGCTCAGTAGTGTAAGCACCTGCCTGGCAGGCGCAAGGTTGTGAGTTCAATCCCCGGTACCAAAAAAATAATAAATAAATAAAAAGCATGTAATGAGAATCTTAGTGCTAAAAGGATTCTTTATGTTCATTGATTTCCCAGTGCTCATCTCCTTAAATACACAAACTCTGAGGCTTCTCAGTGACAAACAACACATTGCTCTGAAACTCTCAGGCTAATCTAGGGTATGAAAATTCTTCTGTATTCTTCTGAATGTACTTTGCTATTTATTTATATTGAGTGTTTCTCAAAGAAGAGAAGCCATATGATATTTAAGCTGTGTGTCTGATTTATTTCCCTTAACATTATGGTCTCCAGAAGTATCCATTTTCCTACAAATGACTCAAATTTATCCCTCTTTATGGCAAAGTAGTACTCCATGGTAGGTAAGTACCACATTTTTAAAATCCATTCATCTGCTAATGGATATATATGCTGTTTCCAAGATTTAGCTATTGTGAGTTGTGCTGCTGTAAACATGTGTAGGAGACAGATCTTTTCAGATGGGAAGGGCATCAAGGGAGGAGAAGGGAAAAAAAGAAAAAAAAATAATTGAGACGTGTTATGCGCACGTACCTACTCCTCACAAGGAATGTAAACATTATGTACTGTAAACATGTTCTAATAAAAACTAATAAAAATTATGGGTATTTTAATGTAAGAGAGTTATTCAGTGGCAGAGCAGGGCTTTCTCACTGAGGTACATTCTTAGCTCTTTCGTTTTTATTTTTATTTTGAGACAAGGTCTTGCTATGTCATGTTGCTGAGACTTGGCTCAAAATTGTAATCTTCCTGCCTCAGTCTCCCAGAATGACACGGTATATTCTTTGACTCTTCAGTGTTGGCTGAATTTATTCTAGCAATTCATAATTCCATTGCCTGAAATGCTGACATTGGATTTCTAATACCGTTTGGAAGACAGTCAAGCCCCAAATCAACTCTAGAGATGGGAGACAAGTTTTTTGTGTCTTTTATGCCCTGTTTTTGCCTTGTCTTCTTAGTGAATCTTTATCTCCACATTGCCCATTTCTGGTCCCTCAATGCTATTCCCAGTCCTACATTGGTATTTCCAAGATACTTGAAGTCCAGGACTGGATCTTCTTATGTCCTTTTTCTAGTAACTTATGAAACAGTGGAAGTGGGCTTGGTTGGTTAATGTGAGTGAAAGAGGTGAATGACAGTTTCATAATTCCCTTTACCACAATGGTTACTCTCCTGCTAAAAAGCACCCATTTGGCTCACTGTAAAGCAAAACCCTGGGTGTCTCCTGGTCAGCATTCCCAGTAAGCCAAGTTTCTCTTTATGGGACCCAAATTCCTTTCCTGTTCAGCAACCACATCTCACTGTGGGCTTCTAGACAGGGATTTGTCAATAAAATACTGAGTTCAGGCAGGCAAAATCATGTCACCCTGCACTACAGCTACCTATGATCTCATCAACTCAGTCCTCACTTTTTTTTTAAAGAGAATAAAACCAAAGAAAATAAAGCAGAATAAAGCCAATCAAAACAAAACAGTGAAAGTGATACAGCACTTCAAGACAAGGTAATAGGAAACCAGTGATGCTTTCTGTGATGCCTCTTGTTATCTTCAAAATAGCTGCCCATCCTGTCAGACCTAATAAAATCAAACAAAACAGAGCAGAATAAAATTAGACAAAACAAAACAATGAAAGCAATACAGGACTTCAAAACAAGATAACAGGAAATCAATGGCTCCCATAATATATATTGTTGTCTTTGAAATAGTTGCCCATGCCATCAGATATAATAAAATCAAACAAAACAAAACAGAATAAAACCAAACAAAGCAGAACAATGAAAATTATATAGGACTTTAAAACAAGATGAAAGGGCATTAACAATGGCCACCATGCTCAGAAGGAAATCCCTCATAGTTGCTATTGCATATTGTTATCCTCTAAATAGATGCTCAGACTGCCAACTTTAGACCTGCAAGGTCAGTCAGACAATACAGACATTAAGTTGTTTTATTTTACTTCAGTGGCTATCATCTCAGCCTGTTTCTCAGAATCAGCCATTTGCTTATGGTGTGTGTTGTGGGGAGGGGGTTCAGCACTTCTCGTCTCCCAGCCCACACACCAGCTGGCTCACAGGAAGGAGTTGACCTGGCCCACAGCTGCCACTGGCTCACAGGAAGGGGTTTGCTTCTTGGTTCTCTTCCTGGGACACATTCTGCCCTTACTTTTGCTCACAATCATAACAATAATAATTGCCAACATTTATTTACTGCTGATTACATGCTAGGGGAGATCCAAGACTTTTTAATATGCTTTGTTTGCATTATTTCAATTAATCCTTATAGTAACTGTGTCAGATAGACTGGGGTCAGTTTGATGTGCAAACTGGAACCTAGAGAATTTAAATGCTAGGTGCAACTGTAAGTTATCACTTCACGTGCACTGGGAAATACGGAACTGATTCCACAGAAGGAACCTCAGTACCTGCTCAAACAAAAGGATGCATAATTATTTCTGAAATTCTGGATAACCTTGTAGAGGGTCAGAAAGTACCCCTGGGAAATACAAGGATTAAGAAAGACTGAGATTTCTGAAAACTTTAGTTTAACAAAGTACATAGGATCTTGCTTCTCAAAGTGCGGGCTGAGTCCAGCATGAGTGCCCATGAGCTGAGCATATCTTTGCCATCTCTGATGCCAATCCCTGGTCCCCAGAATCTGACTCTGCCGTTTTACAAGCTTCTCCTCAATGCATCAACAGAACTGAGAAGCAGGGCATAGTGGACAGGGCACTGCATTCAGAGAAAGACTGGGCTAAATTCTAGCTCTGAGCCAGGATTGGGGGTGCATACCTGCAAAACCCAAGAACCCCGACAAGCTGAGGCAGGAGAATGGCAGATTAGAGCTCACCCCGGGCAACTTAGCAACTTACCCACGTCCTGTCTCACAACATACAATAAAAGAATCAGGGATGTAGCTCAGTGCAAAGACTCTGAGTTCAATTCCTGGTACTGCAAAACAAAAACAAACTAACAAACAATTAAATTGTAGTTGTAGCACACAGCAGCTGTGTTTGGATGAGCAAGTTTCATAACATTCCCACTCGCTTTTTCCCTCTCTGTTTGAAAAAGCACAGGCCAACTACTTCAGGCCTGCAGTTTAAAACAAACTAGACTCAGCAGAGACACAGGATCAGCTCTGCACACAGAACATCCCTGATATCTTTTACATATATATTGAATTCAAAGATGATATTTTGAAACAGTGGTTTCTGTGCTCTGATTTACAACACACAATACATGCTAATTGTGAAAATGTGGCAAGATTCTTAATATGCAGTTTTGTTTCTGTTTAAAGCTATTTAAAAATTGATGGGTGCCATGGGTACTGTGTCAAATTAAATGACTTTATATAAAAGAAATGCCTGTACTTTGCGGAAACAGGTTCTATTTGAAAAATAATTCTTCAAAGAGGAGGTGACTGGTGTGTGTTCCCTCCCGATGGGTGGGAGTGTCTCAGACACAGGAGAAAGGAGGGAAAGAGCATGGATTCACACAGCCAGGGTTGCAGGAAAGGTTTGATGGAACCCAGATACTTGGATGTTGTTTCCTGCTTTCTAAGCCAAGGGTCCTCTGATCCCTGGGTCACAGACCATTATTGAGGCCTGATCTGTATTTGCAAACATTCCCCACCTCTCCATTGCTTCCTGAGCTCCACCTCCTTTAAGACTGGCAGGACATTAGATTCTGACTGGAGTGGAGACCCTTATGTGAGCTGCATGTGTGGTGGACCGAGGTTGTGCACTCCTTAAATCACCCCAAAACCAGCATTTAGCCCCAGATCATGAAAAATTTCTCTTCCATGAAACCAGTCAATGATGCCAAAAATGTTGAAAACTGTTGCAATCTTCCATAAGATAACAAATAGTCTTAAAACCTCTCGGAATCTATTTATAAAATAGCTTTCTGAAATAATTTTTAAACTAAGGCAAGCACAAAGTTACTCCAGGTTTTGTTTTGTTTTGTTTTTGTTTTTTCCTTTTAGTGGCCAGAATAAATATTAGCTGACCTGAAGACACATTGGAAAATCCTTGGCCCATCTTAACTCTCTAAAATCCAATATTTACCGCTGTGCAGTTGTCAAAATACAAACTTCTGCTTGAAAGATTCTGCCAGCAAAACAAAGGTTGGCTGCAGAATGGTACACCCGGACTGTTAAGACTTCACCAAATAAATCACACGATTGCCAAGTTGTATGCTTTGGAAAACTACAAAGATGAGTCAAATGGTCTAACAGTTAAAGTTAGGTTTTCATAGATGAGTAATGGCAATGGAGAAAAAGCGGTGAAGTTTACTTCACGGATAATGTACATTTCCAATTCCATGAGCTCAAATGCAAAAGCAATTACTGCCCCCTAAAATAAATACTCCCTGCAAAAAGCACACTTCACATCATTATAGCCAACAGCATGCCAGCCCGTCTACCATCCCAGAAGCCTGGCAAATGTAAATGTTTATAAAAAGATTTCGCTGCAGAGCTAAACCTCAATGAATTGAACTCCACTAACTTGAAGTTTCAAATATTGTTTGTAAAAACTAGTTTGAAATTCTTCTGTTAAAATAATAAACAGAATTTTGTGTGTGTGGGGGGATTTTTAAAGGTATCTACCAGATTTTAAGCACAGTGGGTAGCATTTATTGACATGGAAACAATGTGTATGCTTGTTGCAAATCATTTTGATATAGGTATTTATGCAAATTTCCCTGGACCTTAGATTTTTAGCCACATTGAGGAATCTGTTGTTGCTGTTTTGCTTGTTTTACGTAGTCTTAAGAGTTAATGAAGCTGAATGTATTTCATATTGTCTCAAAATAAAAAATAAATATGGGCTGGGAATGCAAGGGGTCTGGGCTCAACCCTTAGTTACACACGTGTACACACACACACACACATCACAGATAGCACTACTTGTGAATGACCCCTGAGTATTTAGGGTTACAGCTACAGAGGTATAATTACCAAATGTCCCCACATGGCTGGATCTTTCAACATCAGTGACCAGAGACACAATCTCTTGAAAGAAAAAAAAGAAAGAAAGAAAAAAGCTAAAAAGAATTGAACTTCACAGGAAACCAAATTGGTCATCCAAGGAAGCAGAGACTGACTCTGAACTCTCAGGTCTGTACCCCCCGTGAACGTCCTCAGAGACGGTGGTCTTTACCTTTCCCTAAACACACCAGAGGCTTGTCTGTCTCTTCAATGTCTCACGTGCCTCCCTGCCCGTTGCTTCAGCAGTGGCCCAGCTCCATCAGTGTGTCAGGACCCTCAGAATGAGCTTGGGGGACAGGTGTGCGTGCAAGGGCACCACAGAGTGAGTTTAAGGACAATGGAGTTGGGTGAACACGTGCACTATCCCCATGAGGTCCCCGGACAGAGTGCGAGGAAAGAGGAAGCAAGATGTTAATAACCTTCTAGAGCTCATTGTCTCCTAGAGGAGAAATCAATTCCCATCTTTCTTTATGCCTGTTCTTCTTCAGTGCATCCCTGGAAAAGAAGGGGAATATTTTAAGGAGAAGCTGCAAGGAAAATAAATGTTTGGCCACTATTTATACAAGTGGTCTCAGGCCCACAGTGCAGCACGTAGTTGAAGGTTGAGGCAGACACCAGATTCTGCAAATCCTACAATGAATTATTGGTGGGATTGTAATGAGAGCATCTTGTTCTTGATGTTGATTGCTGCATACCAAACCACCCCAAACTCAGTGGCTTATAACAACATGCCTCCTTTGTGTTTCTTATGTGTGCAGTTGGGAAAGTTGCACACATTTCCGGCAGGATTGGTTCTGTTCGTTCTCTGTGATGGTAGGGTCTGCCCAGAGTATGAAGTTTGCAGTGGCTGCACTGGGTGCTGGGATGGGGTTGGGACCTGGAGATCCCGTGGCTGTTCACATGCATCTCTCCTCTGCCTCATTCGCAGTGAGACAGTTGTGCTGTGAGAGCAAGAACAAAACCCAGGAAGCGCCAGCTACCAGTCTCATATGTCCTGATTCCACCAAATAGCAGGTGACACTTCTGCCATATTGCATGGGTTGAGACATACCGAAGACAGCCAAGATTCCAGGGAAGGATGGACAGCTTTGCAGATCTTGAGGGAGGATGGTCAATCAGTGGCTGCTGCTCACCACAGTCAAGATCTGCTTTCCAAGTGTTACAAGGGCCTTCATTTCACATCTGGCTTTGTTGAGACTTAATATGGTTTTGATCACATTTCTCCTATCTCTTCTCTGACCTTCATAAATATCTCTAATTTTTATTCAGATTATTTTACAGTTAAGCTTTCAGATAAATTGTATAGTAAAATATCTGCTTGCAAGGGAAATCCTAAGCCCAGCACAGCGAGGTGACATTTCCAAGGTGAAGGAGGGACTGAGCAATGACATCGTTGGTACTTGGCATTGTGACAGCTTGTCCAGGGCTCTCTTCATAACAGAGACTCAGCCTCCCCACACTGACCCTTTTAATGAATGAATCATTTGGGTCAATACCATCATCCTACACAGTCAAGGGGACATGTGTTTTGACATGCGTATAAAGTTGTACTCCACAATTTCAAATTTTATAAAACCATCTTTAAATTTTAGTTTTGTGAGTTCAAGTTTGCAGTACGTGGTGATCACATTCATTGTGGGGAGCTGGCGCACAGATAGAACACATCTTCACTCTTTTTACACCTCCACCCCCCTTTCCTTCTCTGCGTCTCTTAGTTCTCCTCCCTTTTGCAGGAGATCTGACTCCTTTTTTGTATTATGTACTTTGCTCTTTAAGTGAATTATGCTTTGTTTTTCTCATATAAGAGACCATGTGATATTTAAGCATGCATGTCTGTTTTATCTCACTTAACATTATGGATCTCAAAAGCATCCATTTTTCTATAAATGACTCCAAAAGTCAGTTTGGATATTCCTCAAAAAACTAAAAGCAGGAATTCCACTTGACCAAGCTATTCCTCTTCTAGGTGTTTTTCCCAAAGAGTTGAAGACAATGTATTAAAGTTCAAGACATCATATCCGTGCACAACCATATTTATAACCACACAACTTACAATAGCTAAATCTTGGAAGCAAACTATATATCCATCAACAGATGAATGGATAAAGAAAATATGATACAACTTTTGATAAACAACATCAACTGAAGGAGAATAAATCAAGTGATCTCAGACACAGTGTCATAATAATCTCAAGCAAAATGACAAGAAGGGACACCCACCTGTCTTCCAGCTGAAGCTTTATTCAAAGTGCAGTGCATTGGCTATCTCTCTGGTGACCTTTGGTTGTTTTAGAATTATGTCCGATGCTGTCAAGATGAAGATTGCCCTACGACAGTGGATTTTCATAAGAAATGTGGACAGTGTGCATGCTAATAATGATGAAAGCAGTTTTTGTTTATTAGCAGACTCATACAATTGAGGTGGTTAACATGTTTCCTTCTTATTATATTCTCGTGAAGTGGCTTTGAGGACAGAGAGGTAGCATTTTGTCCAGGGTCAGGTCAGAATGGAGATGGGGTCCGTCTGTCCCTGCAGATATTTACTACACGGCTCCTGGATGTCACACCTCTGCTCGCCTCCCTGGATGCAGAGAGAACTTGCATCCCAGTTGTCGCAAACTCAGAGCTTGTGGGTTCTGAGCCTGGCTTTCTTGGCATTTCTGTTTGCTTGCGCTGTGATGGTTGATTTTATGTGTCAACTTAATTATGAGTCAACTTCAGTAGGCCAAGCAGCACAATCCTGGGTGTGGCTATGTTGGTGTTTTGGGACAACACTAATGTTTGAGTGAGTGAACTGAGGTATGGTAAAAAATATGGTGAATCCTGCTTGTCCCCAAGTGTCATCCAGTAGACAGGCACACTTATAAAAACTCTACACTGTGTCCTCATCCACTTTAGTCACTGGATTTGGCCTTGTGTAACTTCTGGGTTTTCTTCAAAGTCAAAATGACCATGAAAGGGAGACATTTTGAATCCATTCAGGACATGGAGGCAGCCAGGACAGTGTAGCTAAAGACCCTCAGGGAAGAGGACTCCAGAGCTGCTGCGGGAAGTGGCAAGGATGGCGGGACGAGTGTGCGCAAACTGAGAGGGAGGATTTCAAGGGGAATTCGTGGCTATGCATCTTTCACTGTAATAAATTTTTAAAAATTAAACATTCACCATAATTTATTATACCTTGTTTCTTGGGAGATTATTAAGATATATTACATTTTTTGAAGTATTTTCTCATGCTCCCATTTCTTGAATACTGACACTTCATATCCTCTTCACATCCAAATTTAGAGAAAACACCCTAAAACATCCTTTTAATGTGGAATAAGGAACAATAGAAGTTTTAAAAGCTTTAAATGAAGCGTTCAGATATGAATGAAGTTCTGTGCTTATCTATTCCCATCTCCAGGCCACCACTGCCACCACCACTGCCAAAAAAGAAAAAAGATAACATATTTATGGTTATTAATTGTTACTGATGGAGATTTTTGAAATGTGATACTCTGAGTAAATTGTCCTGTCCATACATTAATTAGTTTTGGGATGTACATAGCATTTAACTTTTATTAAATAAAGGGTAGATGTGAATTTAAACTAGCAGAACTCAATTATTGAACTGATTAAGCATAAAATATGTTATCTGTTTTAATCTGCATAATTACTGAAATAAGCTTTTCTTTTAAAATGACACCATTAGTCCAAAGAACAAAATCAATGGATATTCAATTAATATTAATTATACAACAAATGCAAAGTTGAGACAGGTTTAACACAGTCCAATACTGTGACTTTCTTATTAGTAAATTGAAAATTCATTTGCTGAACGCGAGAGGAGTGCTTTTTACTACATTTAGAATCAGCATGAATGCTAAAATCTAAATGTCAAAGCAATCTCCAGTCTGTAGGGGTTTAAGGGTATGCAGGGCTGGGGGAGAGAGGTAGAGGGGTTTTAGTTCTGCTTCGAAAACAAACACTTAACAACACCTGGATACGGACTTGGAAGGTCTGTGGACATGAAATTACATTAAAAAAAATGTTTCAGTGAGTGAAGAGCAACCCACAAGAACACGGTGAATCAATTTTGGTTAAGCTCTGTGCAGGTTTTCAAATGAGGAGCACAACCAAAAGAGGTGCGCCTGCACGTCCACTGTGAAATTCACTCTCACAGCGGTTGCTCGCCACTTGCAACAAGTCCCATCCCCATGACAGAAAGAAGACCGATTCATTTCACCCATTTGAAGCCTTAGATCGCCAAGGAAAGGAGAGAAGAGAGACGGAGGTCGCCTTCCCCAAAAGTCACCCACTTACATCTGGTTTGTGGCTGCACAATGTCCCAAGTGCAGAACTGGCTGAGTAGAAATGTTTGATGTGCAAATAACATTGCCCACTTTGCAAAGCCTTCCATTTACTTTCTTCCTTCTACATCAGTTTATCTGGCATACGTATACTAAGGTTCATGTTATTCCCTATTAGCTGTATTACATGACTCATATGGAGAAATTAAATTAAAATTATATATGCATAGATATTTTTCTAATTTTATTACCCTTGAATCTTGGAGCGGGGACTTACGATATCATGAATGACAGAGCTAGAATTTGAAACTGTATTTTCTCCTCTTCCTTTTTTTTATGGAAATTGGCTCTAGATATTTAGGCTCTAAATAGATTCTTAAAATTTTTAGTTCACATTTGCAGTGCAGAATGATTGCATCCATCCTACAGAGCAGGGAGACACATGTGACACATCTTCATTCTCTTCTTTTCTTTTCTCTCTCTCTATTTTTTTTTTTTTTTTTTGGTACCCAGAATTGAACTCACAGCTCACAACCTCGCGCCTGCCAGGCAGGTACTTACACCACTGAGCTAAATCCCCGGTCCTGTTTTTTGAGCAGGGTCTCACTATGCAGTTCAGGCTGGCCTTGAACTCACTTTGTGGCCCAGGCTGGTCTCAAACTTGCAACGATCCTCCTGCCTCAGCCTCTCCAGTGCTGGGATTACAGGCGTATGGCACCACGCCTGGCTCATCTTCATGCTTTTTATGCCCCTTCTTTCCTTATCCTTTCATCTCTAGATCCCTCTCCCATTTACAAACACTCTACCTCCCCGTTTCCTATTGTATTTTATTTCCTTTTTCTGTTTTTTTGAAATTATGTATACTTTGGGTTTCTCACGTAAGAGAAGCCATGCAATACTGAAGCTCACATATGTCTAGGATAGCTTTGAACTCACAATCCTCCTGCCTCAGCCTCCCTGTGCTGGGATCACAGACCTGCACTACCAGGTCTGGCTGAGTGTGCAATTTCTAAGTCTAGTGCTTCTTTCTCTGCCACCCAGTTAACTGAGTCGCTGGTTGACAGAGACTGGAGAAGATACAGTAACCAGCCCTGCCCCATAAACCTTGCAGAACCTGATCTTGCAGACCAAGTCCACTTTAGACTGCCCGCAGAGGGGCTTCTCTGGGATGTGAAGCTAGAGGATAAACCACTAAGTAGCCACTGAGATGCTAAATCCCCAATGTGTTCCTTCATTCCTCCCCACAAATGCTTGCAGGGGTCCGGAGTGTGCGAGGCTCCTTAGTGGACGCTGGGGACAGAGCCCTGTGAGACTGGTGTGATCGCCACTCTCACAGCGTCTGGAGCCCAAGGACGTGGAGGGCGGAGGAGAAACCAGTCCGTGAAGTGCCCCAGCAGGTGCTGTGGGCGCTCACTGCCGAGGCACAGACGCACCCCAAAGGCACAGCGATATTCCAGCTGATGCCTCTAAGGTTAGCCCTCATGAGTGAGTGAGAATTAGCAAGATGAAGGTTAGAGAGAAAAATAATGTCCCTGGGACAGGGCTGAGAGTGTACGAAGGACCTTCTCCTTACACACCGGACAAGGCCCTTGTCCTTACCCAGCTGCTGTACCTGGCCTGACTTTTCCAAAGCCCTATGGGTAGGCTTTTCTGGTCAGAAACAACTCCATTTTCAGGAACCAGACTCTGTGTCTATGGGTTCTAAGACTCAGGAAGGCCCGGATGCAGAGAGCTGTGTGGGTTCAGTAAAGCCAACTTATTTTTCTGCCTTCCTCTCTAGCTCCTGTGGATGGATGATCACTAAGTTTCTCTGAAGACGCAGAATGCTGAGTCCCGCTTTCCATGAGACAGTCGTGTACTCTACAGAGCCACCCTTACAAATGAGGAACTTGACGAGTAAGACTGGAAGAGAGTAGTGAACCTTGCGGCACTTTGCAGGTCTCTAATGCTTAACCACCCTATCCTAACCACTGCTTTCTCCACGTAATCCTCCGCTGCCTCTGCAAGCTGTTACCAGTCTTCTACCTCTCCGAGGCTGTTTACTGACTTTCAGGTATGAAACGATGAAAATCAGACATCTACAGTATTAATGCCGTGCCGGCGCTGTACACATCGGAGCTGCCTTCCTGTTTCTAACTCCGCCACATGGATCGTTTATTTTACTGCCTTACCCACATCCATTCAACCTTCTGCTAAAACAATACTGTGATTTTTTATCTTTTTTTTTTTTTTTTTTTTTTGGTATGTTGGTGGGGGAGGGGTGGTTCAGATTTTCCAGGCTCATAACCCACGATGTTTGGACAAGGCTGACTTTTCCTCCAGCCCCTGGGGTGGACTCTAATTGGCTCAGTCAGAAAAATACATTCTCCTTAATTGGCTGAGGGCCAACAGCATACAAAAGACTGTTGTCAGCTCTGTCTGGAGGACACAGGTGCTCTTTCTTTCTTTTTTTCTTTCTTTCTTTCTTTTTTTTTTTTTGTTTGGTTTTTGGAGACAGGGTCTTGCTATGCAGTTCAGACTTGCCTTGAGTTCACTTTATAGCTCAGGCTGGTCTGGAACTTTTAATGATCCTCCTGCCTCAGCCTCCTGAGTGCTAGGTTTACAGAAGTGCACCGCCACACTTGGCTAATTCTTGTTTTTTGTGTGGTACCCACGATTGAACTCATCACCTTGCACTTGCCAGGCAGATGCTTACTCCACTGAGCTAAATCCATGGCCCAATACAGGTACTATTTCTGTTGCACATGAACTTGGGGAAATGTTGTGTTGGAAGCCAATGACACCATCAGTCCACACACTAGACAGTGGACCCCAGAAAGGATGAGATGATCAGTGTCTAGCAGGATCAACTCTGAATCTAGACCCACACCCAGCGGCAGGGATCCCGTGAGACAGGCTCCCCAGTTCTCAGGTGCTGTGGTCAGGGTTTGCAAGGGAAACAATTTAATACAGGACACATAATTTACAGAATAATTTTATAGTAGTTACCTAAAGAGTGAAACAGAAAAAGTGCAGGAAATCTGTCCACACACTAAAGACCCCAAAGAATTCAGCTGAGGGGTCTGGATCCCATGGCAGTGTCCCGCACAAGTCCAGCTGAAGACCCAAGACCCATGGCAGTGCCCCCCACAAATCCAACTAGAAGCCTAGGGCCCACAACGATGTGTCATGCAAGTCTATTCCATGAATCTGCGCTGGGAAGGCCCAAAAGTCAGTGGTGGAAGCTAGAAAGTCTGTGCCAGCGTGATGAAGGATCTGTGCCAGCAGGTTGAGGGACCTGCACGGGAGCCAGGAAGCGACCCTCAAAGTAAGAACCAGAGCTCTCCCAGAAATCACCACCACCATCCTCAGTGACAATGAGGTCCCAAACTCCTTTGACAATGAGAACAGTCAAGTTCACATCAGGAAACCTGCATGACAAGCTTCTCTTGGAGATTGAACAGCACACATCTTCCCCTCCGGAGCCAGGAAGTGATGCTCAAAGTAAGGACCAGAGCTCCTCAAAAATTACCACCACCATCCTCAGTGGCAAGGAGGTCTCAAGCTCCTCTGACAATAACAACAGCCAAGTTCATATCAGGAAAGAAGCTTGACATGCTCTTCCAGGAGAACCAATAGCAACAAAAGAAGCAACACCACCCTTGTTCCTCTCCAGTTCTCCTTTCTATCTTGTTGGCAGCAGTCCTCAGGTGGGTCATCCACACCTGGCACCACACTGATTCAGTCAGTGTTACACACTGACCACCAGCTGTCAGTTCACCACACCAGGCCGCAGACTGGTACTAGTCCAGGGCCTGTTAGGAATCAGGCTGCCTTGCAGGAGGTGAGCAGTGGGCAAGAGCGAAGTTTCCTTTGCCTCTCTAGCCTCACCTCATCACGTGAATCGCTGCCTGGGCTCTATCTGCTGTCAACTCCTTGGACATCAGATTCTCTTAGGCACATGCACCATACTGTGCATTGTGTGGGGGATCTGGGTCGTGCTCTCCTCTGAATCATCCCCAAACTTTTATCCATGCCCCTACCCCTGTCAGTGAAACAACTGTCTGCTGCAGGACCAGTTCTTGTTTGCAAACAGGAGTAGGAGGGGAGTGGAGGGAGCGGGGAAAGTGAGAGGGAGGTGTTGGAGAAAGAACTAAGACGTGTTATGCACATGTTCGGACTGCACACGATGAATGCAATCATTATGTATTGTGAACGTGTACTAATAAAAATAAAAAAAAATCATTGCTGGTGCTGTAAAAGGTTAGGGACCATTGCTTGAAGCCAGTCTGGGTTGTGTTGGGGGGGGAGGGGCAATTTCCACTGAAAGGACATTAACTGATACGTTTTGCCAATGCTACCAGGCCGAATGGAGTTCTTTCTTCCCTGATCCTCAAAATGCTTTTTGGATAGCATAATTAGATCACTTATCACATGGTTTAGAGCTAGTTACACGTGTCCATACACCTCTGGAGGGTGCTAACCAGGGCTAATTCCTTTTTACATCTCACCAGATTTAAGCACAGTGCTCGGCACTTGGGAGACGCCCAGTGAGCGTTTTTGTTCAATTAACTAATGAGTTTATTGCTCTGCCTCCATTGGCTTCAAACTGGGTTCCCTCTCTGAATTTACAAGCTCCAGCTCCTGCAGAATGAGGAAGGCACATAACGTGTGCAATTTTTTAATGATTAAAATAATTAAAAGGCAATAGAGCTCCATTATCTTGACAACTTTCTCAGAGGTGAACCAAGTTGAACTCTGATGGTTAATTTATCACCAAAAGCAAACCAAACACAGGAAATAGTCAGTTGTTAGCCAAGAAACATCACTACTGTTTTTAAAGCAAGTTTTTCCTGGCTTATATTATTCCAGTCCTTCTTCAGGCACTGGAGACTTTTGAAACATCAAGTATGAGAATTTTATTGATAAAGAGAGAACCTTTAAGGAACTTTGGAAGAGAAGAAATAGTGGTCCCCAAGAGTATCTTCAGGAGCCTTGTAAAAAGGCTCAGTTGAGTTGTTGCAATATTTCTCCCTCACTTCAGTAAATCCATCTTTGCCAGGATTGAAAAATACCAGCCAGTGAGCCTTCCCCACAGCTGGAGCACCTTCCCTAGCCTTCAGAGGTGTGCTGACTCCTTCTCTCGCACCCTCACTGGGCATGAAGCTCTCCACAGAGCCCAAGAGAGTGCAATCGATAGGGTCACTTTTTAAGTCGCATTGCTCGGCAGGTCTATGCAGATTCACTACCGCTGCCCCTATAATTTTGTCTTAGTGTGATTTTCAGGATAATCCATTTTTCCATTGTAAGTGGAAGGAAAGAAACTGGTAGTCTTTATGGATTGTTTCTTGTCATGAACAGACTTCCTGATAACTAAGGTCTATTCAGGATCCTCTTGGCTTTCCATTTGGTTGCCAAGCCAATCCTTGGCTTTGGTCGTGTTTTTTCCTGTGAGGTGGCACTGCTCTTGGACATCACCTGAAAAGTGTCATACCACATCAAGGAAGAAAGGAAGGATGCAGCAGATGCAGCATCATGACTTCTTATTCTTGCCTCTTGGGTGTTGTGGCTCAGTAAATACAACTTTTCTGCCCTCTGAAAAGGAAAGAAACAAATAGATGAGTCTATAAGGACCCTAATACTGTTAATGCTTTTGGATTCTATGTCACTTTTCTTGTAGTGGGTATGGAGTTCAGCACCGTGACATTCACTTGTAGAACACACTGAAATGTTGGTTTGTGTTCAGAAATATGCCTCTTCTTTCAAATTACTTGGCCCTGTTGATAACTATGGATTTTCTGCAGATCTCTGTGTAGGAAGCAAAGACTGTCATCATACAAAAGCAGAAGCAAAGTTCTCATCACCTTTAAGCCACGAAGAATTGTACAAGTGTTCACACAGTGGCCCCTTGGAATAGCAACGAATTTTGAAATGTGTTACTATGTTAGGGCTCTTCTCCTCACTTGCTGATTGGACGTCCAACTATTTATTCTAATCTAGATAATTTCTACAGACTTGGAATATGTCTCTGCATGCCTATCCTGCTCAGGAAAGATGTGGTGCCCTGAGCCATGGGTAGACAAATTTTCCAAGCTCATGGGTACAATGGATTTTAAGATGTAAGCTGTCTTTATGAGTTTTGGATTTATCAGTTGTCTATATTCTGAGTTCCTAAAAGGTCAAGAGTATTGCATATTTAGTTTTGTGTTTCTGAGACTCTGTCTAATGGGTTAGAATACTATAGGAATCTTCATCATGTCTGAAAAATAAGCTTAAGAAAATTTAGCAACAAAAAATTCAATAACGAGAGATAGGGAGTTGATTGAGAAGACATCAAGAGGAACTGTAAAGGACATAAAATGTCATCAGAAAAAGAAAAGAATGAATAAATACAAAAGACTGGCTATGTGCTTTTGTTTTAAGAACTGTAATTAGTCCAACATGGCTGAAGAATGCTAGAAAGTCAAGGTGGGAGGAAACTAGTCAAAACTGAGACCAGGCTGAGATTTTCTAGACATATTCTTTGGGCCAGGCTAAGACTTCTAAGTTCTGTGAGCAATTCCCTCTTGCATGTATGTCATAAAGAAAGCAGAGGTCTTCCTGCACCTGCACTCCTCATGTATGAAGTCCAGAGGCAAAATGCTTTGGTGGGTGGATCCTGAGAACCTCTGTGATCGGCAGTCTACACCTTAGGGACAGCTGGCTCCTGTCCTATCTATGTCCCAGTGGGAAAGCCACCCCTCTGAGCTCTGTTTCAGGGAGCCTGGGTGGAAAATGCCTGCAGTGACCAATTTGGCCCTGCTTGCCTCAGCCTCCTTTCCTAATGACCTTGAAGAAAACCTTTTTTCCCAGGACATCCAAGGAAATTGAGAACAACCCAACATATTTCTCTTGATGCAGTAGGGCAGAGAAGTCCCAAGGGCTCCAAGATGACCCAGTAGAAGCCTCAAGACTTTGGGATCGGACTCCTGTCCCCCGCCCATGCTCTTCGTTTTAAGTGTAAGAGACACTTGAAGTCCCCAAGCTCACACATGACGGTTTGGAGGCAAATAACTTACCAGAATCTCAGCCTGGTAATGACAAGGCCCTCTGGCCAGTAATTCAGGGAACTGCAATTTTAAAGGCAGTTTGCAAAGCAGCAATGCTCTGTAGACCTGTGGATGAAAAACCATATTATTCACCGCAATTCTGATTCAAAGAAAAACCTTTTACCTTAGAAAGCTCGAGGTTGGCTTGAGAACTGTAAGCAAATTTTTTTCTTAAGTATTGTTAGGTACCAAAATATCCAGTGCATAGGTTCTAGGTCATGAGTGGCTGCAGGCTGGTATGTGACTAATGTTAAACATAATGGTCAAGCAAGCAAAATATGTTTTGTAAGTGATATTCCATAGTGTATCATTATGACAATTACCTTGAAGTGTGGTAAATATTGCTGTTTCTTTGTTGAATAACTTCTAGATTTGTAACTGAAAAGAAACAAAAATCGTGTACTCTTTTATACAAATAATATAATACCTTTTTTGTTTTTTTTTTGGTACTGTGAATTGAACTCAGGGCCTCTGTTTGCCAGACAGGTGCTGTGCCACTGAGCTACATCCCCAGCTAGTATACAAATATAATAAATGCAAATTTTCAGGGAGCTTTCTCCCTATATTTTATGCCATGCTATGAAACAATGTATCTCTCAAGCCCATCTAATATCCCCTGTAACGTGACCTCTCAAGGGTTTATGTGATGAGTCCTCTATTCAACGTATGTGAGATAAAACAAATGTTCATGAGAAGTATGAAGTTAAGGGTTTTGAATTTCTGGTATACTTAGGGTCTCACAAATTTTGTGGCTGTCGTTATAAACATGTGGATGGATGGATGGATGGATGGATGCATGGATGGATGGGTGATGGATGGATGGATTGGTGGGTGGAAAGATGGATGAATTGGTGGGTGAATGAACAGATACATGGATGAGTAGATGGATAAATGAGTAGCTGGTTTTTGGGCAGATGGATGGGTGGATGGATAGATGGAAGGATGGATGGGAGGATGGATGGCTGAATTGATGAATGGGAAAAGAGTGAGGATGAGAGAAGAGAGATAAGTTTGAGTGGAGGAAACAAGTGTTGGGCTGAGAAAGAAACTTCTATCAGATATTGAGTGATGGAACTACTAATTTTCTATCAATTCATATATTTGCTGCATTATTTATTTGCTATGTAGAAAGTTTCAATTTTATTAATAAAAATTTATTGGTTCTGAAGTCCCTTGTTTGCTGTGCTGTACTAAGATTAGCTTGTGTAGTTCAATAAATGGGGTTGTTAATACTACTTGTATACTTTTTTTCTTTTATAGCTCTGTGCACTGAACTCGGGGTTTTTGCACTGAGCTACATCCAAGCCTTCTTAAATTCTTTCTTATGTCTTATTTTGAGACAGGTTCTAGTTAGGTAGCACTGGCTGGGCTCCCTTTCACCATCTTCCTGCCTCGGGCTTCCAGAATGTATATTTTGAAACAGATTAGAAAGCAACTTTTTCAAGGAAGGGTACAACATTAATCAGTAAGCTTTTTTCAGTTTCTCCTTACCATAATTTCATGCCGAAGAGCCCACACATCTTCAGTGAGTATTAACCCTCGCCTACAGCTGCCTCGAACATCACCTAGAGTGAAATTGTTTTAAAATGTGCCGGTCTTTGTCTTCTGGCCCAAATTTTACAGTGAGCACTTCGTGCTAGTGTACATGCAAAAAGGGCTTGGAAAATTTCTCTGCAGGGGACCTGGATATGCAAGCAGGTGACACCCTGGGCAGGTGGCGGGACACAGAAAATCCTCAGGATAGAATTTCTGATTCCACTCAGTGGACAAGGATAGTGGCCATGACAATACGAGTTTGTTAAAGAAGACTCACACAGCTCAGTGTTAATCCCCTTTGTGGTGAGGTTTTAATAGTTACACGTTACCATTTTCCTAGATTTTCATTTTTAAATTATTCTACAAGTGGGCATACTTTAAAAATCTTTCATTCTGAATAAAGAAGATCACTGATTCTTAATTTTTTAGAGCTGGGAGAACTATTGGGGATTTTAAGCTTTCTTATACAATTTTCCGTTATTTGAATACAATCGTCATTCATTTTTGTTTTGTTTTCATTCCCCATATACAATACAATCATGTCTAATTTTTGCTTTTGTCGTGCTGGAATTGAGCCCAGCGCTTTAGATTGTTCTAGGGCTGGGGTTATAGCTCAGCGGCCTAAGTGCCTACCTGGCAAGCACAAAGGCATGAGTTTGATTCCTAGTGCCCCTTCCCCACAAAAAATTAATGCAACAAAGACTAAGAAAACAATACAAAGAACTAATGAATTGAAGAAACAAGTATTCTACCCCTGAGCATTTCCAGTGATTTTTAAAACAGCTTACACTTCATGTTCAGCGACATTAGTCTCAGCTTAAGCAATATCATCCACTACATCCTAGATTTAATTACCTAGTTTTATGCTTTCAAAACACAAAACACAAATGCACAAATATTCTCTTAAGGTTTGTCTATGAAAACCTAAAAATATGTGATGTTTCTCTTCCATAAACATACTACAATTTGAGGGGTGAAGGAGTGAGCCAACTTCTCCTGGCATAGATGAGCCTGTTAAAGCAGGTTGAATATATTAAAATAAAGACAGAGTACCCTACGGCCCAATGGAAAAATCAAAAATAAGTCTTAATTTCAATTTTTATCTCTTAATTCTCTAATTCTACCTGCTTGGACAAGTTTCTTAAAATCCCTGGGCTTCAGTTTTCCAATATGGAGAACGACAATTTTTTTTGAATTACTCAGAATTGAACCCATGGTGTTTGCACTGAGCACATCACCAGCTCTTTTTCAGTTTTTTAAATTGTAAAACAGGGTCTTGCTAAGTTGCTACACTATCCAGGCGGGGCTCCAAATTGCAACCCTCCTGCCTCAGCCTCTCTGATTGCTGGAATTACAGGCATGTGCGACTGTACCTGGCTTAGAACTACAATCTAAGCAAGAGCTTGGCTTCAAAGATATTTCTAAACACACAAGAGGAGAGAACTCAGCTTCAGTGCTGATGGTGACGGGTGACATAGAACCCATTGAAGACCTCATTTTCTTTTGATTCAAAAGTCATCATCACAAGGTTATTTATTGACAGACCACAGACAAAAAAAAAAAGCCCACCATTCCTAAGTCTCAGTCCACTGACCTTGATGTAGAGTATAGCGCATTAATTAGGTGCTGAATCCCCCGCTCTGGTATTATGTTACCACACAGCTCTCTTCAACGCCTAGGCTTTTACAAGGCTCTGTCTCGCTGACAATGTCCGTAGAGGACTGACCATATTTTCTTCCTGCTGAAAATACATCGGTGCATTATTGCAAGATGATTGTTGGTTTTGTAATACTTCTCTGGTATGGCTGCTTCAATGCAATTTATCTCTTCACCAAAGGTAGAATGATTGGTTCATTTCTAATTTTTCCTTTCAATCTAACATATGGTTCTGTTTAAAGCTGTCCCTTGTCTGCAGCTTGCAGTCAAGGTTTTTGGCACTCAGAATAGAATCTTGCAATTATGCATAGTTTAGCAAGGAGGGTTTGCTTTAATAGCAGAATGCATGAAATTAAAAAAAAAAACTTCAAGTCAAATTTATTGGCTGTTGAGAGCCCTTCAGAATGCAGACGTCTGGTCTGCGGGAACTCAATGGATTTCTGTTCTTGGTACCTGCACCCACTTAGGTGTTCTGGCCCCACCCCCAAACTCACAGCCAGTACTTGAAAGCATGTGAGTGTTGTACAAGCTTTTTGTGTTAATCTATCCCACATGGAGCTGGCATGAAACGGACAGCAAATTCAGTGGAAGCCTGGGGCGAGCGAGTGTTTGTCATGTAGACCATACTGTCAAGGGACTTTGATAGCAAAGAAGGGAAAAAATCAACAGAGAAAAGAAAATTCGAGAATAAAAATGACCCTACCAGGCTACACACAGCCTGAAAAGAATTGTGTTTGGGCTGTCTATAAACCTCCTACCCCCACTGCGGTGCCTGTGCACAGACACACAAGTCGACTGTCAGAAGAAGGGTGACATCCTCCACCCCTGTGTCCGTGAGGAACAGATTCACCCAATTTCGGTGTCTAACTGCTGACATCAGACCCAGAAACTGCAGCGATTCGCTGAAACTCTACGGCATCCCGGCACCACATGGCCGTTAATGAAACACAGGAGTTCTGCAGAAGTCATACAGACGCACACGGAAAACCTTTGGTAGCTGAAGCAAAACTATTTTATCTTTTAAGCCCTGAATTCCGAGCAAGTGGAAGAGGTGCTGAGAGCTGTTGGTGATTTAAACATCTAAACCCGATGCAATCGATGCTGACACCATTTCACCATGGGTAACAGACAGCGGAGGTCTGTCCGAGCCCGATCCAGGAAGGTGGTGACGTCTACAGAGAAGCAGACGCGCTTGTGCAGCTGACCAGGTTCAAGTGCGGGCTGAGTCTCCAGCAGGGAGGCTTTGGAGGTTAACACCAGACACCAGCTACGTTTGTCCAGTTCTGGGATTTCTCACAAGCTCTTTTGCTTGTTTGTTAGTTTTCAAACAACTTGTTCTCAAAGAGGCCAGGTTTCTCGTGGGTGTTTTTACCCTTCACTTGTCTTTCCATAGTTCTTATGGGCCCTGTAATCCTGGCAAGTATGAATGCAGATCTCCTGTGCAGAAAGAGCTCAGGCAAAGCCAGGAAAACCATTTATCCAGTGCAGCGCATGCCCTGGTGGGCTTAAGAGGGGAGGGAGTCAGAGGTCGGAATCTGTCTAAAATCTTTCAGCTCTGAGACCATAATTGTATCAGAGGAGCTGCTCTCAAGATGCCTGGGGAACCCCGTGACCGGCTGAGCTCCCTCCTGCTGTGGGGTGGTGACCCCGGAGGACTCGGACCTCTTCGTCCCTCAACCCAACATTCTGCTGGCTGAAAAACGTCTGCCCATTCAGCACTGAGTGCTTGCCCCACGCCACGCCCAGAGGAGGCGGAAGTGAGCGAAAACAGCGTCACATTTATCCCCCGGATCTGGGGGAGGAGGGAGGGAGGCAGATGTCACTCAGTAACCACAGTGGAAGTGTTGCTGGGATGTAAGTGTTCCGAAGAGCTAGCGCATAAATCCCAGTGCCGTGTAGTAAAGGAAAGGGGCATCAGCTGGTAGTCAGGGAAGACTTCCTGGAGGAGCCACATTCGGAATAGCAAGGGTCAATTAGAGAAAGATGGGGCCGGGTTTCCTGGAGAGCTGAAACTTCATGACCACAGCAGGATGTCACGTGGAGAGAATTCGGGGTGTGCGCTCTAATTCTGAACCACTTGGGACCTCGGATCCCAGTAAGAATTGATCCTAAGTAATAAGGAGAAACCACCAAAGGTCTCACACCCAAGGGTAACAGAATCCAATCTGACTATGCAAGGATCAACTTGGCATCCACTTACCTAGAGGAAGCTAAACAGAAACGGGTTTGCTTTCCTTGTTAAACTGAGGCTTGAACCCAGGCCTCCAACTGAGCTGCTTCTCCAACCCTTAAATGCTAGGCTCCTAAGTGTACCATGAAGGGACAGGGATTCCCACTGTTTCTTCCCCTCTGTTGTGTGAAAGAGAAAACAGAGACTTGCAGGTACTTGGCCGTCACCTGGGTTCTGGGGCCACCCTGGAGCCTGGTGCAAGGCCTTTCGAAGGAGGGATGCGCCGAGATTTACAGCGACCTCCCAGGGAGGGGCTGACAGTGTGGCGGATCCACTGTCCCGGAAAGGACAGCGCTTTGTAAACGCAGATGCCGTGTAAATGGGAGGGATGGCGCTAACCCCACACCCGGCTCAGCTGCGTTTGGATGCTGAGTCATGCAGCCGGCGGAATCCACGCCTGGACCGGGGCTTTTTAATTCATTCATTTCCAAGGCTTTCTTGGCATCGGCTAACCCACAGGGCCAGGTCTGGCAGCCAGTGAGCTCCCACGTGTCCTAAATAGAAGCTGGGCCTGTCAGCTGCGGACATTCCTGGACCCTGAGTGCTGCCCTGGCTCTTCAGGTTTTATCTCTGAGCGGAAGGGGAAAGGCCTGATTTAGGCTGGAAGGGTCTGAGGGGAGAGCCTTTTCCCTCCTCCCCGGCTCCCAACCACTTCCTGGTGGGACCACAACAGAGATAAGAGCCAGGGGGCCAGACTGAGTCACGGTCTCCACCCTGCAGTGAGGGGCCAGGCGGCCAAGGCGTGGGGACCCTTTAAACGAATTTTCCCGGCTGCCCGAGTGGGGACTGGGTGACTTGTAAACAGCCGTGTTCGGCAGCTGGAGGTTGACGGTGGGCCTGTGTGACCCCACTCACCGGCTCCCGGGAAGGTCGTGGGCAAGCTAAGGGCAGGGGTGCTTCCCTGTACCCCTGTGGTCAGGACTGGTATTGCCCAGGGCAATCAGAAAATACAGTGAATTTTAACTTTTCTTCAAAGAACTGTGTTACAGTAAAACACACAACGCCACGAATCCCCCTCAGAGTCCTTCCCCACACTCGTCCCGTGGTCCTTGCCACTTTCTGCAGCAGCTCTGGAGTCCCCTTTCCTGAGGGTCTTTCTGAGGTGGGATCAAACACAGTGAATGATGCGACTGAGCGCCCATCCAAGAACAGGGCAGGCTTGTGAAAACCTGATGCTGCGTCCTCTCCGCCTCACCCACTGGATCTGGCACCGTGCGACTTGCGGCTCTTCCCTAAATTCAAAATGGCCATGAAAGGGAGACACTTGGAATCCATTCAGGACATCGAGGCAGCCAGGACAGCACAACTAAAGACCCTCAGGAAAGAGGACTCCAGAGCTGCTGCAGGAAGTGGCAAGGACCACAGGATGAGTGTGCTTGAAATGAGGGGGAGGATTCATGGCAGTTATGTCTTTTCCTGTAACTTTTTTTTTTAAGCAAACGTTGCATTTTTCAGGAGTTAAAATGCAAGAAGGCATAAAAGAATTGCAACAAGCACCCCCTCTCTGGGGCTGCAGTGACAAAGGGTTGGTAGAGAAAATGGGTTTGTACCATTCAGGGTATTCTGTTTAATCCTTAATGCTGCTGCTGCTGCCCCTGGTTAGGATGCTGAACTTGAGGCTCAGCAAGGCAAGCGCTTTGTTCCCTGCCCCAGGGCAGACCCAGTAAAACAGGTCTCAGCACCGATCTACCCAGTGTTGAACGCTTCTCTTTCTCTCCCACTCTGCGAGTTCTCCATGATCTGCCTTCACGTGACAGGTCGGATTGGGGCGGCTCAGGCCAGTGTTGGTCCTAAATCTCGTGTTGGGCTCTCCTGACTCCTGTTCCTCCCCTTCTTCCTCAATATGCCCCTCATGTTTTATGTATTTCTCTCCTGGAATGAAGAAAAAGGAAAACGTCACAAATGTTGTGAATGTAGAGTATGGGGGAAACTATAGCATGAAAACAATGACCGAAGAGTCATTCCTAACGCAGTGCCACACCAAACAGGTTCTCAACCAGTGATTGATAGAGATAAAGGAGAATGTTTTAAAATGACTAAAGATTTGGTCATTAAGATGTTGTGATTATGAACATACGCATCTAACACTGTGGACCAAGGGACTTAGGGGAGGGAGTGGCTTCCAAAAGGTTTCTTTCAGGGATGTTGGTTTATCATGGAGCTAGTGTACACTACGTTGTGAATACTCTAAAGAAAGGATGGACTTGTTTTATGTGAATTATAATTGAAATCCCTGGCTATTACAAAGAAACTAAAGAGGAACACAAATATATCTAGAGTTAACCTGAAGGACAAAACACAGGATGGTTAGAAGCAGGAGATTTTGTATCTGACTCTGAAATTCATTCTAAATGGATGAGCCAGAAAATATCACAACTTTCCCCAAGTCTCCAACAACGACCTCAAATCCAGTGAAATTTTATGGCATGTATTTGTAAGTTTTTCTTCTTTTTTGTATAATGCAGATTGAACCCAGGGCTTTCAGACTGTGCTGTTTCCCCAGACCTCCCATTATTCTTTTATTTTGAGACAGGATCTTATTAAGTCACTAAATTTCTCAGGTTTGGTTCAAACTTGGAATCCTCCTGCCACAGCCCCCCAGAGTGTTGGGATCACTGGTTGTGCCATCACCTCTAGCTTGTGTGTTTGTTTTTTGGATGCAATTCTGTGATCTCTTTTGCAGCTTAATCATGCCTCATTGGATATTTCAGTTCATTTTATCTTACTTGAATTTTCCAAAAAAAAATTTATTTTATTTTTTTAGAAATAGGAGGTGATATTTTGGAAGCATTTTCCAGCCTGAAAGTGAGATCTTTTAATATCTTTTCCTCTTCATTTGTTCATTGAGTTCACGGGAGCACCCATACCAGGGAGTTGCCAGACCCTATTATTTTAGGGTTCCTGAGGAGCTCTTCTTGTCTGAGTGCATCTCTCGCCCTCCACAGAGGGGCGGTGACTTTAATGTCCCCTGTTCCACCCAGAATCCCTGGAGCAGGGCCAGGGGATCCCCAGCTTTCCTTCCTGAGCCCCAGACCTGGGTGAGCATAACTCCCCCCTATTAATTACACAGAAGAAGCAGAGAGATTCAGGGGTCCTCGTTTGGCCCTGGGCTCACATTAAAACTTAATTCTTTTACAAGCTGTTAAATGATTGGTCTCTGCAGAATGCTATCGGTGCGCTGTAAATCGCACACGTAGCTTTCATTTCTATTGTTCAGGTTTCAGTCATCATTTTTGAAACCATTCTGGAGAAAGGAAAGCATGTTTTTAGATTTCTGCAGGCCTTATTTAACTATGGAAATGTTTCTCTTGGCTCTTTTTTTTTCTTTTTTTTTTTTTTGGCCAACAGACAATCATCCCCAGGTTCCCCCTTTTCTTTGCATATTTAAAGGAAGATATTTTGTGAACCTGGGCTGAAATGTACACTCCTTTATATCCTATGCACCTGGAGAAAATCCTGAAGTTTTAAGCAATGGTTTTATTTTTGTTCAATTGGAAAATAAGGATAAACATCTTCATCCCACGGGAAAATTAGGGAAGAGAACCGATTCCCTTCCTCATTGTTGCAAAATCTCAGAATAATATTTTCATTCCCTTAGAAGGTAGTCTGTGCTCACCCAGGCAGGGTGCTCCACCCTGTAATCCCAGCACTCTGGGAGGATGAAGCAGGAGGATCGCAATTTCAAACCACACCTGGACGAGGCAGCAGCTTGAAGACGCTTTGTTTCAAAAAGAAAAGTAATTTTGAAAAGGGGGGTCTAGAAAGAGAATTCAGTGTGAAGGTGCTGGGGTCCGTCCCCAGTAAAACACCACACACACGCACACACACACACACACACACACACACACATCTGTACGCAACTCAATAAACTGTAACATAACTGTGTGGGGCACCCAGTCTCCTGGTTGCTCTCAGGGTTGTGACACGACCCATGCCACTGCACCCTAGATCCACATGGCTCCTGCCAGGAAATTCACTGCCGTATTATTTGCTATTCAATAGTTACTTCACTTGTAGGTTTGAGACAACGCAGGTTTAGTCTAGGGCGGTCAACACACAGAATTTTTTTGGAAAAATAAACTTCTAGTCAGTTGATGGACAGTGTTCAGGCCTGTAACTTTTTTTTTTATTTAAGAAAAAAAAGACACATATAAGAAAGACAAAAAACAAAAGAGACAAACAAATGACTAGATAAATGCACAACAGTAACATCACAGGTTTACAAAACAGGATGATAGAAACTTGACAATGGTTGCAATATTGGGTATCGTTAGCTTCAAAATGGTTGTTTACATTAACTGGTATAGACATGTAAAATTGATCTAATCATATGAGTATTAACTGTTCTTTCTCAATAACTAATACATTCAGCAGTGTGTTCACTTTAGTTATCTTACATATACATATATACAGATTTATATCTTTTTCTTTTTCCTTCCCTCTTTCCCCCTTTTCCCTTCCCAATTACTTTTGCTCTTCAAACTGCTTTTTACCCTTACATAGTATTTATTATAGATTTTGGATCATATATACTTTTTCCATTTCTTACACTAGAGAGACAATACAGTATTTACACATGTGGGTTTGATTTATCTCACTTATGAGTATGGTCTCAAGTCATGTCCATTTACTTATAAAAGTCTCAATGCAATCTTTCTTAATAGCCGAGTAGTACTCCATTGTATTTAACTTCACACCATTTCGCTATGCATTTTCTCTGTAGGTCAGAATAACAGATGCAAAGCCTGGAGTGTGTGATGGAGTGGGGTCTCCTCGCTGCTTCTGGGAGGACCCACAATTTCCCAGTTTCCTAGTGTCTGCCATGATCTTTCTCTGTGACATCAGCATCTTAACTTCTGCCATGATGGTTGAATCGAATGCATGCAGGATTGATTTAAATCTCACTCTCCTTGACTTCTTCTCCAGGAAGCCGTGCGTCCGTGACATCTTCGGAGACTGTCTTGGGGCTTGGTCACACTGTCTTCTCTCCACAGCTTCGCACTTTGGATGCCATCTTCGATCTTTGTGTTTTCTTTTTTTAATTTTATTTTAAAAGGGATAAAACAAAGGAAAACACAACAGAATAAAACCAATAAAAAATAAGCCAGCCTAAGCAATATAGGACTTCAAAACCTTACAGTACCAACAATAGTTACCATAATGCCTTTTGTTGTCTTCAAAATAGCTTCAGGTACTTTTGGACATAGTAAAAATCGAACAACAGAATAGAATAAAAACAACAAAACCAAAACAGTGAATACAATAAAAGACTTCAAAACAAGCCACTAGTAAATTCAAAATGGCTACCATAATATGTCTTGTTATCTTTCAAATAGCTGCTCATGTCATTGAATTTAACATAATCAAACAAAACAAAAGAGAATAAAACCCAACCCAACGAAACAATGAAAATGATATGGTTTCCTGGCTGGGATGGCTTCCTAGTGAAGCCGCAGTCTGCGAGTGGGGCAGACTCAGCGAGAGAGGCTTGGGTGTGGCCGTCCCCACTCCAGCAGCAGCCGGCGCACGGCGCTGGTTTCCAGGTGGGTTCACCTCCTCGTGGGGCCCCTGGTTCTCTCCCGCTGCAGTCCGTGAATGACGCAGACTCACGGAGATGATCTTCCTGTTCTTTGATGCCCATTTGCTGGACGCTGGTCCTCTCTGAGTTGCTTCCAACTTCTCTCTCTTCTGGTTGCTGTTTCTCTCATTGATTGATGACCAGAAAAACATTTTCCTCTTCCCTTCTTGTCCTAACTCTGCACACCAAGATTCTTTCTTTCACTTCTGGCTCTGTGTGTTGTGCATTTGTGATAAGAATTTGAACACTGAGGGAAGGCGACAAGGGAAGCAGGGGAGACGTGGGCTGGAGGTGGGAAGAGCCGCGGGATGGAGCTTCGGGCTGAGGAAGGAGGGAGCGGGACCCTGTGTGGGAAGGCGACCCCGGAGGAGAGGCTTCAGTGTGGCCTTGTGCATTGGGGAATCACAGGGAGGGAGGGCAGGGGAGAGGTGCAGGGCTGGGGACCCGGTGGCTTGGAAGATCGTCACTGGGGATGCTGTCTGGTCTCCAGGACATTCAGTCTCCAGGTGGAGCCCACCCTCTAATCAACATGGCAGCCTTTCAGGACACACACATTGTGACGATGTCGCCTTGTTAGTAGTGAATTCTTCCTTAAATCAGTCACAGAAAGGAAGGAGAATCGCAAGTTCAAACCTAGGCTGCACAGCTTAGAGACTTAGCAAGACCCTGTCTTAAAAAATAAAAAAAGGAGGATTGCAAATGGAGCTCAGTGTAATGGCCCGAAGTTTAGTTCCCTGTACCACAAAAATAGATCCTATTGTGGACAATGTGTGTTTAGCAAAAAATTCAGTGAAAGTGTCGTCTGTTCAGAGGGCATTTAGGTGGTAAAAAATACAATGGTACTTGAATGCATGTTTCCTAACCGGTGAGGGCGCTGGGGTGACTTACGTGACACAAACAGGACAGGACATATAAAGAGAGGCCACATGAGTGTCGTTACCTAGCAGTCGGCCCTGAGCAACTCACTGCAGAAATGGCACACACACACCATGGCTCAGGCCCACACAAGCTCATGCTGCGTGCTGTGTTAAGAAAATCACTCACAGGACTGGCAGAGTAGCTCATGTATGGAGTATTCCAGCATTCTGAGAGGCTGAGGCAGGAGGATCACAAGTCTGAGCCTAGTTTGGGCAACTTAGTCACTTAACAGGACCCTGTGTCACAGTAGAAATTTAAGAAAAAATAGCTGGGGATGCAGATCAGAGGGGAAGGCCATGAGTTTAATCCTTAGTACCTAGAAAAAGAAAAGAAAAGAAAAGTAAACAAAAGAAAAGGAAAGGAAAAAAAAGGAAAGGAAAGGAAAGGAAAGGAAAAGAAAGGAAAGAGAAGAGAAAAGAAAGTCACTCAGAGGTCTTTCACTGGTACTTTTGCAAGAACCCTGGAGTTGTAGACAAGGGTTATTTTCATGTCTGTCTCCTTCACTATTATCGTAAGAAATTAATATTATCCACCTTATCTAGGAATGCTGCAAGGGTCTTGACCCGACCCAAACCATGAACCCAAAACTGAACTGACTCACGTTAATTTGCAAAACCATCAGGTGAAACTGAAACCTTACAGTAATTATAGTTGAAATGTACACCGAAACCACAACATTGGCTGTGGGCTCTCCGGGGCTAGATGCATTTGCAAAGGTAATTAAGCGATGTAAAAATGCCTCCACCCTGTCGGTCATCGGGACTTTGTTTGTAATATGACTCAAAGCACAGGCAGTGTGACCAAAATAATTAAAGAAGAGAAAATCCACACCAGGCCTTGGAGTGACTGAGACACGCGCTTTCCGGCTGTGCAGGAGAAGGAGCGGAGAGGGGCAGGGTACAGGCCTGGGGGACCTGCAGGGATGCTCAGATGGCTTCCCAAAGTCAGCCCTAGGGGAGGCCCCCAAGAATGGGGGTTCTGGGGACCACACTGAGCAGGGGTGGGGAGAGGAATCAGCATAGCGAGAGGTCTCCTCTCTTCTGCAGGCAGATCTATTGCTTCCTGAAGCTGATGAGATGGAAATAATGCCCTGACTTGAAATGATTCCCGTTGGAATTAGACACTTGCCTTGCTAGATTCCCTCCACTTGCATAGATTCCTCTTAGTTTAAACTTGTTAATCCTGCAAGTTAGAGGTGGGCTGGAGGAGGAAACAGAAAGAAAGAGAAAAGGCTGTCTCCTGGTTCTTGTGCAAGGTTCAGAGGGTTTCCATGTAATCCTAGCATGCTGGGAGGCTGAGGCAGGAGGAGTGCAAATTCAAGTCCTTCCTGGACAACAACAAAAACAATAGAAAGTCAACGGCTGTCCAGTGTCGCTCTCAGTCTCTGTGTGTATCTGTCCCTTGTCCAGACCAGAAGCTTTCTGAGCACCGTGGCCACGCCCTTTAACACGGCTGGGCCAGTCACAGGGTGAACATGGGCCAGTTCTTGAGCTGAGTGAATGTTTAAGTGAGTGGGACCACGTAGATGTTAGGAAGCAAGTTTTCTGCAGGGCAGGGCTGAGGTCTTTTAAAATTTTGCTGTTGCTGTTGTTGCACTGGAGGTTAAACTCAAAACCTTAACACTGACCTACATCTCCAGCGGTCTTGTATTTTTTATTTCAAGCATTGTCTCACCAAGTCACTAAATTGCCCTCTCTGTAGTCCAACTTGCGATCCTTCTGCCTCAGCCTCCCAGATTGCTGGCGTGACAGGCATCCACCACCACACTGGTTTAGCTGTAGTCTTTTTATTTCACACTGAGAATATGCCTATCTTCCTATTTCTTATTATCTAGTTTGTATTAACTGTTATTCTTATTAACTGTTCTTCGGTTTATTTATACTTTGGCTATCTTATATAAGAGAAACCACATGATATTTAAGCATGTGTGTCTGATTTACTTCATTTAGGGTTGTGGTCTTAAGGTGCATGCATTTTCCTACAAATGATTCAAGTTTATCTTTCTTTGAGGCAGAGTAATACTCCATTATTTATAAATACAACATTTTCATTATCCATTCATCTCTTGATGGACGTGTAGACTGCTTCCAAGATTTAGCTATTGTGAGTTGTGCTGCTATAAACATGGATATGCATGTGATACTGAAATGTGATGGCTTTATTTCTTTTGGGAAAATACCTAGAAGGGCAATAGCTAGGCAGCATGGGATTTCTAGTTTCAGTTTTCTGAGGAATGTCCACCCTGATTTCTATAATGGCCGCACTAGTTTACACTCCCACCGACATTGTAGAAGGGTCCCTGGTGTCCTGCAGCCTCACCAACATCCGTTGTCATTTGCCCTCTTGGTGATGACCATTCCTTCTGGAGTGAGATGGAGTCTCAGTGTTACTCTCATTTGCATTTCTCTAATGGCCAGTGATGGTGAGTGTTTATTCTCACGTATTCATTCCCCAGGTCTTCTTTTATGAGCACTTGGCCCATCAGTGAGAACAGAGCCTTCCTGACTTAATCAGACCCAAAATTCCTCTCTCTAAGTTTGGGGTTAAAATTTCGAACTGTGAATTTTGGGGAAACGCAAGCATTCAGTTCATAGCATGGTGGGACTGGACTCCGACAGAAGCTCACATGTCAGGAATTGGCCAGGGTCTCAGGGAACCGAGGTTGTCAACCCAGACATTGGCACTTGGCCATGCCATATGGAGCTTTCTTACAATATGGCGGCCGGGGTCCAAGACAGGCCTTCCTGGATGGAGAGAACCAGGCACATCTGTCGTATCTCTGTGCCCCACTTGCCACCATTTCTGCCACACCCTATTAGGTATGTCATTAAAGTCTACCGTACTCAAGGGAAGGTGAATTAGACTCCCCTTTTAATGAGAAGGGTGACAAAGAATTTCCAAGCATGGTCGAAGTCACCACAAACTCACCCCAAATGTAAGACTGGTGCGCCGACCCTAGACCCCATGGCCTCCCTTGCTTTGACTACAATTTCCTTCTTAGTTTTTCACTGTCTCCTCCATCCTAGACTGTTAGCTGCAGTACGCAGGATCCATTTTGCTTAATATCCTTGTGCTGTCATGTAGCACTCTGACTAAATGGTTATTGAAGAATAAATATTTTATTCTATGCATTTATTTACTGGAATTTCTCCACCTCCTACTGCCCAAGGGCAGGGGCTGCGTCTTATGTAGCTTCATTGCTTTAACACCTGGCTCACGCAGATTGGGGCTGGCAGTGGTTGGTGGGGGAATTAATAAGTGCACGGATTCATGGCTGGATTTATTAACTGGGAACCTATGTCTATTTACATGTATCGGTGCTTTTGGAAGGCTTTTTATTTACCAGCAAACCTCAGTGTAGACAGAAAATTATTTTTCTTACAATTCTACATGCAGGGCTAGAGAGTACTTAAACTGGAATGTGTTCAGTGGATCTATTCAATTTACTGATTAAATGAATAAACGGATGAATCTGTAATATGTTCTTTTGTAGTGGAATAAATTGAGAGACGTTAATCATCAAATGGCTGCAAATTGTGTTACATGAAATGAATTCTACTGTGGTTTGACATTGGCTCAACAATCGCTGTTTTTCCCTGGTATCGACTCTGACCCAGCAGTCTGATAATGGGAGTGATTCTCCAGTGAGGCTGTGGCTGTCCTCAGGAGACATTGGTTATGTCAGGGGATGAAGCTGATCTCCTCAGCTAGAAGGTGCTGCCGGCATCCAGTGAGTAGAAACCACGGACCTCCACGTGCACCAAGAAAACAATGATTTGCTCACGCATTTCAATAGTACTGATGGTTGAGAAACATCAGACTAGAATTCAGGGAAGCAAAGATGAATAACACATTGATTTTGTCCTTGAGGAACACCAAGTACTGTAGACATGTACCTCAATAATTATTTGGGGGTAACTTCTTTGAAACCATACTAAGTGTGATTGAAACATAGGTGTGCATTTAAATTGGAAGAAAAAGGATTAGAATAAAAGACACATGGTCATGAATCTCTCTCAGAATCCTTCCCTTCCCTTTGCACACACTCGTCCCATCATCCTGGCCACTTTCTGCAGCAGCTCTGCAGTCCTCTTTCCTGAGGGTCTTTAGCTGTGCTGTCCTGGCTGCCTTGATGTCCCGAATTGATTTAAAACATTTCTCTTGCTTAGTCTTTCTGATTTTGCGGAAGAGTCAAAAATCACTAGCCTGAATTATGTAATAAGACACTGTCTCAAAGACACTAAAAAAATAAAAAAATAAAAATAAATAAATGTAGCACGGTGTCAGGTGCCCTGGCTAAGGTGGGTGAGGATGTGGAGCCGTGATTTTACGAGGTGCTTTTCCACTGGATGGTGCGAGACTGCAGCAGTCCCTGTATTTCTGATCACATCTCTTTAAGACCCTCAGGAAGGCGGACACCAGAGCTGCTTCAGAAATGGGTAAGGAAGATGGGATGAGTGTGTGCCAAGAGAGGATTGTGAGGGGAATTCATGGCAATGCGTCTTTTACTGTAGTAGAATCTTCATATTTAAAACTTCACCATTTATTTCAATCACACCTTGTAAATATCCACGAAGGGACCCTGAAAGAGGTTATGGGCAGAGAAAGAATTTCCATCTACATTTCTGCCCTCGGTTGTTGTCACAGTTATTATTGCTAACATTCAGTGTGAGATCTACATAACTCACACATTAACTGTTCTGGAGGCCCATATTGTGAAAACCTTTTCCTAAGATCTGCCCAGCATTAAGAAGCTGGTGATCACTGTTATAGCTGGAAATGCAGGAGGAGGAGAAGGACAAACCCCATCTCCACCTGAAAAACTCCTTCAGCTTCTCCTGTCTGTTTAGAATCCCCTTTAGCATGAATCTTTCATACAAGGAAACACTTTGAGTTACACTTTCTGGGTTCCTATCACATTTGAACACTAATCAGATTCACAACCTGGGGTTAAACTCTGTGACTTTCGTGCACTGCTGTCTGTGTTTTAAAACTGAGAGTCTTTTAAATGATTATTGAAAGGGAAAACATCTTAAATAGTACCCTGAAACGTGGAGGAAAAATAGAAATGTACTTTGAAGAGTGCTGAGGTGTATAGCAAATGCTCAGCAAAAATCTTGGGAATCTTGCTGAGGCGAGACTATCTGTGATACACACAGATCTGGAATTATCTTCGCAAGCATCAGCAGAACCCTGTTTCTTCACAACGAGGATTTCTTAAACATGAAGTTTTCCTTTGGGATTCACTGAGGACTGGTGTCAAGGCCCCCAGAAACACCCAAATTCATTAATGCTTAAGTCCCTTAAATAGCATGGCATGGTATTTACACATATCCCCACACATGTCATCTCTTATGCTAAGTTACTTATCTATTTGCTTATTTTTTTGTGGCACCAGGGATTGAACTCACAACCTTGCACCTGCCATGCAGGCACTTAAGTCACTAAGCCAAACTCTCAGCCTGCTAAGTTACTTATGATACCTGATACATTGTAAGTGCTACACAAATAATTGCTACGTAGTATTTTCTAGGGAATAACGACAGTCAAAAAAGTCTGCATGTGTTTAGTACAGACGCAATTTTTCTGAGTATTTACAATTCACAGTTATTTGAATCCATCCTTGGGAAGAGGCAACTGGATGCAGGACCAAACTTGCACATTCAGGACCGAGAATATAGTGAGTTATAAGACAGCTAGGGTAAAATCAGGACCTTCGAATAGTGTCAGTAACAGTTAATGTTTATTGAGCACAAGCCATAGTCTAAGCACAGTTCCAGGTACTTGTGCCTGCATCAACGCCATGATTTCTGGCTGTTATTTCATCAATAGCAGCGGGCAGTGTTTTCTATCTTGTCAGTGCGAACACAAGGTCTCCACTGTTAGGACAAATTGTGCAAGAAGTCCCAGAGCTGAGAAGGGGCGGAGGGGGCATGCGCAGCCTGCCAGTCTTCAGTGATCCCAGCGTCTGCTAACGCTGCTGCTACAAGCTACAGGGAGATGTGTGGGTGATGTAAGAAAACAGCGAGGCTGTTAGCGAGGACTTTTGTGATCAGGAAGACTGGAGGACCGTCAGCCCAAGAGCTCCTGGGGCCAGGAGTCGAACGACTCTCACATGTGCGCACAGTGAATTCATTGTCATTTCTGCAACTGGACCCCTGCTCTTGTAAGTCCTGAAAACACTCTTAGGGTGAATCTGTTCATCCTTCCAACCATACGATCCATACCTCTCTAAAGTGTGTAATTAATCTCTGCTGTGGCTACATTTTAAAAAATACCCATGTCTCCCCTGTTAACCATATCCTTTCCATATGGAGTTTTAAAGTCAGATCAATCAAACAAGAGCCGTGCGTTGTGTGTGCCTAAGGGAGTGGTTGCCGGAATTTTTGTTAAAGAACAAAATGACTTCGGTTGATAGGTATTTATGTGAAAGCACTCGAATCTTTGGAGCTTCATGCTTAAAATGTATTTTCATTGCTTTAACTAGTATGAGGGAGAGAGGTAAGCAGAAGACTTGGGATTAGTAATCAGCAGGCTCAGAGGGATGGATTCGGGGCTGGCACGCTGTGAGCACCGGGATGGCCCGGCGTGGGAATCATGGCACGGCAGGAAGACGCATCTCCCGCAGACGCGAGGTCTGGGAGCTCGGGGAAGAGACGGTTAAAGCTTCCGGTGCGAGCGAGTTATAGCACGCAGCGCCAGTGCCAGGTCAGCAGTCTGCCTGGAGCTTGGACATGGCTGGTGGCGCCAGGCGGTGCCAGGCTCCCAGAGCAGCGCTTCTGAGGATTCCTGATGCAGACCTGGGGCTGCAGCCTGGGCGACGCTTTGACTGCCGTGCTGGAGGGACCTGCGCTCTGCCAGGAGCTTCCCAGACAGACCAAGCTGCAAGCAGAGCACCCAGGGCTGGGGCCCGGCTACTGCCAGGACAAAGGAGCCGTCTGCAGGTGAGAGGAGCCTGGGGGGCTGGATGCTGCTTGTCTGGCCCATGACTCTGCTGTGTGACTAGGAAACATCCAGTCAGCTGGGGCTGGATGGCTGGCTAGACATTCCTGCCTTTCCTAATTCCTGGTCAAAGCGCAGGAACTGGCAGATCATGCACTTTGGTTAGAAAACACTCTCTCAAATCAGGAAGTCTGCCTGTGGGGGGGACCTGGCCGGGCAGAAGTCTCTGTATCGGCACAGAGTCTGATTAGCACATCCCCAGATGGGCTGTCCCTCACAGCCTTTGGGTCAGGAAGAGGATGGTGGCGATGGGTGACAGGTATCAGAGGGGCTGGAGTGCTGAGTTCTAACTCAGAACCTGTCTGGGGGTTACCAGGAATTGCTTAGAGTTGGGAAAAATATCACACAACCTCTCGGGGTCTGGGTCACTGAAAAAAGATGGATGCATATTTGCTGCGGCAGGGTCCAGCTGCTGGGGAAGAGAACCGGGTCCTGTTTGTACCTTTGTTTGGCAGTGCTTGGCACAGGGCTAGGGGTAAATATTCCAATGAACTGCCCATCACCTCCAGATGTTTTGGGACGTAAAAAGCGATCACAGAATAGGAGTATAGACTTGGAAATCTAGCATGTAATCTCGCCCAAGCGGCTTAGGAACAGGAATGTGATTGGTGTTGGGGTAACTGCATTGTTTCAGGGGTGAAAAGCTCTGTGGATTGTGGTGAGGATGGTCACCCTGGTGGCCTCAATGTTGGGTTAGGGGAGACCCCAGGGACATTTCTGAAAGATGGAAAGGGAACCAGAAAGTCCAAGCTTTGGAAAAACCTAACCCAATAGCCAAATGAGCATGATGACTTTAACCCCAGTTGGGTCAAACTTCACAGTCTATTTGAGGAGTCAAGCACTGGGGGACTTTGGGAAAAGGAGGCCACCCATAGGAAGATGTCTGTGCTCCAGCAGCACCTTTACTTGGGCCATAGGAGCACCGGACGCTGTTCCCTTCTAAATCCCCTCTAACTCCTGCCTGCCTGTGGGGTCCCATCCGAGCATCACCTGTGACCCACTAGGCTGGTGTTGGTGGACACGACCCCAGCTCCAGTGTCCCCTCCTGGTCTTATTTTTCAGACACACCCACCTTTGTGGTTTGGTGACAATCGCTGCCTCTGTTTTCCTGCTACCCCAGTGGCTTCTCATGCCACCGCTCTGTTGAGGCAGACATCCCCTCAATAACCTGTACGACCTGTGTCCATTGTCTAAGGCTGAGCATAGCTTTGGTTTTCTCTACAAATCCCTCTCAGCTCACGCAGGAGTCGCTGCTTCCTGGGGAGCAGCTAGGGTTGTTTCTGTTGATCACATTATGTTGTCGCTACTGATGCCCCCACCCGTGCTCTGGGAGGGCTTCACAATGCCTGGCACGCAGGGCAGCGGACCTGAGCCAACTGCAGGGAGAGGGAGGAGATTCATGCCCTGGGGAAGCTAGGAGGCTCCCAAGACTTGCTGCTCTCAGAAGGTGACAGCTTGGGGACCTCAGATGTCAGGATCAGGCCCCCAGGAGGCTGCTGCCCAGCACCAAATGCAGCTGGATGTGTCACATCCTCCGGGTAACAGAGCCTTGGGCTAGGTCTACACCAGACACCGGCAGAGACCGAAGGCTGAGCAACTTAGCGACTAAGACAGTCAGTGAAGCAGCTGTTTATGCTGATGGTGCTGGTTTGATCTCAGATGACAGCTTGTTATCACCCTTCGGATAATTCACACAAAAAGGATCTTAATAAAGGCTCTGAGCAGAAGAGTAAGGACCCTGGTGTAGGAGGAGACCACCATCCCTGATGCCCTCCACACAGACCCTGGGATCCCGTGGTGTTTTGGGGTCCCTGATCCCCAGGGACCTTCCAGGTCCTACTGTAGTACCACAGTTCTGATGACGAGCTGTGTAGGGAGGCAGGGTCGGCACTCAGGCCGGGACAGGTGCTCCTGGAACCAGGTGGAGTGGGAGAAGAGAAGTCCTATACGCACAGAGACTAGGATGTCACTAAGTGCCTGCTGTGGCTGCACCATGGGTCCAGGCAGTGAACAGAAATTGCTGTTTTGTGCTTTATCTCCCTCTCTCTTGCTTATTTTGGAGTATTTTGTCACCAGCAAATGCCCCAACCCCCGTGGGGTGGCAAAGACCTCTGACCACTCTCATTAGTGACCCTGTGGTAAGAGAGGACCTCTTTCTCTGGGGTTCACACGAAATGCCTGAGCCCCCCATGGGGTCACACGGGGCTGCCAAACCGTCCCTAAATGTCATGTCGGATCAAGGGGACACAGTGTTCAGAAGAGCCAAGCCTACCTCTCCCCCTAGGGAGAAGTCCATGTAGATAAATCCGGAGCCACCAGGGTCACCAGGGGACAGTATGAGAGGGACTGAGAAAGCACCTGGTTAACTTCTCTTGTTTTACGCTGATCACTTTGGAATCAGGTAGTGGTGTGAAAATGCTGACTACAACTTAGAGAATACAGAAAAGGGAAAGAGGAAGCCAGCACAAGAGTGCACCCCTGTGACCCCAGCCTTCTGGGAGGCTGAGACAGGATGGTTGCAAGCTCAAGCCCAGCTTCGGCAACTTAGCAATTTAGGGAGAACTTGGTTCAAAATAAAAACAAATTTAAAAAGGGTTGGGGATATAGCTCAGTGTGAAAAGCTGGGTTCAACCCCCAGTACCAAAAAGAAAAAAAAAATCAAGTGTTCAAATATCTGATTAATCTACTTACATACATTATGCCCTACTTAGTCTAAGATATTATTTTGGTTTCTGATGGGCAACCTGGGGAAGATGAGGGGTTGAACCATCTAAGCAGTTGCCCTACAGACCAATCAGAAAAGTACTATTTTCAGTCCCTCACTTGAATCTGACAGTGTTCAAAGGACCAATCAGAGATGCTATTTTCAATCCTTCATTTGCATGTGGCCACAGCCAATCAAAGGATGCTGTTCTAGATCCCTCATTTATATCTCTCAAAAAACTAAGGGAGTCTTTCCATTGGAAAGTTTAAATCGGGAACAGCATCAAGTGAGTTTTGGAGAGCACAAATGTCCCAGTGCTCTTGCTCTGTTGAGCATATCTCATTTCTACATTCAATAAATGTACAACTTTGCTATCTTTTCTGGGTATCTTGTTCAATTCTTTGCTCAGGACACCAAGAACCTGGAAAGAAGTCCCACAGGACCTGCCACCTGGCAATGCTATGACAAGTGAAGTCAAGGACACTTGTAATCCTAGACCTGAGCAGAGAATGCTTGGTCCCTGGGGCACAGTGGTCAGAAATCCAAGCTGCCACCCAGGGCAGGCTGTGGGCACATGGAGCCTGGCCAGTTGTCTTAGTTACTTTCTCTCATTGTGAAACAAAACACTTGACATCCAAAGTTAGAGGAAGAAAGGTTTATTTCAGCTCACAGTTTGTAGAGGTTTCAGTCCCTAGTTGGCTGACTTCAAGGCATTGCTGAGGAGAAATAATTCATGGTGTGGCGGGTAAGAAGGCAGCAAGCAGCAAGCAGCAGCGGCAAGCTTGCCTTCTGTCGGTCCCTTTATATTCCACCCAGGCTACAAACCTACTTATGGGTGCCACGCACACCCAGAACAGGTACACTAACTGTGCCCCTTAATCCCAGCATCACACCCTTAGCCCACATTCACAAACCCTGATCCAGCCACCTTTGAAACTCCCTCCCTGTGAGCACGAGGCTGTGAGGGGACAGCTAGATACAGGTTGTAACACCAGCTGCAGGAGGCTGGAGCGCCACCTGCCCAGCTTGGGGACAGGGAAGGGGGTCAGGATGTCGTGTTAGCCTGGAGTCTCATGGGCAGCCAGAAATCCCAAATCAAATGTCACATTTTCTGGTTTGCCAAAGTTTAAATGTGTATGGGAAGAATAAGGTGTGAACGTTATGATTTTTTTAATTCTGCTGGGTCCTAACGACAGAGAGCAAGTCACTCTTTCTGAGAGGTAAAGTCCCCAAATCCAGATGCAGAGCCATCTTCTCAGGTTGGCCTAGAGATGGAGAAAATGAAAGATTAAAAGCAACAGGAAAAGGAGCCTCTCCAAGCAGTGTGTCGTCTCCAGTCTTCTTTGGTCCTTTCCACCTTTCCATTCCCTGTGATGCGACACAAGCCCTGATTCTCACTTTTCTATTTCTTACTCACTGTATTTCCTCAAAAATAAGACCAGTTCTTGTATTAATTTTTGCTCCAGAAGATAAAAGAGAGCTTATTTTCAGGGAATGTCTACATTTATTCATGTATAAAAATCTATCTTTATTCATGTACAAAAGATTGCATTTATTCAAATACAGTCATGACATCTCCTTCTGGAACATCATCATAAGTCTCCAAACTCCAAATTCTGGCCTGAATTTCTCACACCTCCATCTCCTATGGAACCACTGGCCTCCATCTCTCGTGTCCAGCAGTAACGCTCTGCTTGGATGGGGAGAATTCTTGGCATGAATTCTTCCCATGCATTTGCCACCAAAATCACGACCTCTTGCAGGTTGGTCTTCACAGAGTGTCCATGAAATCAACTGTTAGGTAAGGCTGATGGGGCAGGATTGGCAGCAAAAACGATGACAGTTAAGAATGGTGGTCCACACAAAAGCGGTGGGAAATTACAGGCATGGAAATTCAGGAAATGTTTCTTTATTTCACAGGAGCACATTAAATATGTCAGTTATAACACAACACATTGAATCATGAAAGTTCGCATTAGACACAATCGCGTCCATTATCAAGTGCGTAGGTTTTTCACATGTGTGTGTACTCTGATCAGTCATTCGGCAGAAGGTCTCCAGCTCGTCTATTTACATAGGTGCTTTTTCTCATCTGAAGGTGCCTGCTTGGGTGTTTACAAGTATCTAATTATAATCTACATTATTGTTTATTAATGTCAATAATATTTAATCATATTTAATTATGTGTTAATATTATTTTATAATTTGATACATCCATCGTGTTTTGCAGTGGACATACTAAACATGTCTACCTGATTGATGATCTTAACTGGGGCTTATTTTCGGGGTAGGGCTTATATTATGAACATCCTGAAAATTGAGGGCTTATTTTCTGGCTAGGCCTTATTCAAGGAGAGGTATAGTATTACCTCTGGATATTTGCATTTCAAACTATATATACAAAAAGATGTGTTTGTTCATCTCTTTCCTAGTCAGGACTGGGGTTGTCAATCTAGTTGGGTGGGTAAAACAGAAACTACAGTATCTCAGCGCAAGAGCTTAATTTGCTCCATGATTCTGGGAAGGATGGCCACAGTTGAGCTCACCATCCAAAGTGGGGTTTGTGAACAGAAGCAAACTTTTGCCAAATGCTTCTGTTTTGGAACTGCATTGTTTATAAATGGAAGTGTTTGTGAACCACAGTATTACTGGAATTTAGCAGGACCCCAGTTTTGTGGGGAAAAGTTAAATGTTTGTGCTCTTCCTGGCTGGTGTTGTTAGTGTGGCTTCTTTCTCTTCTTTTTCTTTCTTTCTTTCTTTGTTTCTTTGTTTTTTTTGTTTTTTTTTGTTTTTTTTTTTTTTTTGATCTTTTTGAGACTGAGTTTCACTATGCAGTTCAGGCTGGCCTTGAACTCATTTTATAGCCCAAGCTGGCCTCGAACTCGCAGCAATCCTCCAGCCTCAGCAGCTTCTTTCTTCCCAAACTTTAGAATTGGCTTGTACCACACAGAGTTAACCATGACTCTGCAAACAAAACACTGCGTACAGCACTGATTGCAGAGCTTGGCATGGAATAGGAGTTCAATATATGGAAACCCATTACTACTAATGTCCTGACTTCATGAGGGTTGTTTTAATCAGTGGACCTTCTATCTGCAGAGTGGCTACAAAGATTTTGGAATCACTAAGTGCAGAAATGCTTACATGCATAATCTTATAGGGCTCCCGGACCGCGTATCCTGTATAGGAATACAATGGGGGTGGATTTCTAAAGCCCCAATTAAGTGGAAAAGGTCGCTTTGGAAAAGGTAACAATGAACCAGAACCAAGTAATAACAACAACAACAAAAAAGCTACTTAGTTTAGCAACCTTTGTTAAGAAGAATCCTTAAAAAAAAAATAAAATAAAAAGCCCCCCTCGGCATCTTATGAATGGGACTAAACCAACCTCTGTTCCTTTGTAGTCACACACAGGGTTAATTGAACACTCGGGATGGGGGTGGGTCTGGCTTTTGTGGCAGTAACTGGTCACAAAAGAAAAACCAATTGCTGGGTCCTGAAGGGGCTGCGACTCACACCCTGGGCTCTGATAAGCCCCTTGATTCTTCCTTCTCAGCCAGGAGGAGGTGAAGCGAAAGTGAAATCTTTCCAATGCACCGAATTAGCTGGAAAAAGGTGCAATCCAGTGCAAGAGCCAAATTCAATACAGACTTCCCTGCAAGGAAGCTCTGCCCCGCTTGGTGCCTGGTGCTGTGGTTGGGTAGCTGCTGGCTCTGCAGGCC